>SNQJ01S0075689.1:53915-68621 GCA_010110895.2 Picea sitchensis
TGGTAATTGTACAATCTAAATATTCATCAAGTGAATATATTTACATACAGATATATCCACAGATATGCTATAGGTTCTACTTATCACGGTAATACTTTTGTTCTGTGTAGATTTATTGTAACCAATAAACACATACACCGGTATTTCCTGTAGATATACATTTTATGTCATTTTGATGTGATGAGTTGTCATTGGTGTATATATTTATGTCAAAGTATAGTTGCATCATTTATGATCATGTTATCATATGTATAGATGCAATGTACCAAATGGATGAACTCCAAAGTGGTCCCTTTATGGTTGGTCCCTTTACAGTCGAAGCTCGCATGAATCCTTGGATTGTATGGATGAAAAGAAGATGAAAAGAAAGATAAAACCTCAGATTGGTTGGTCCCTTTATACCTATTCTCCCATAATATGTTGAAATATACATGGACTGGGAGCTCTGCGATGTGCCATCTTAGGTTCATGCTGATGAAGATGTTTCTGGCACACATGACATCCAACAAATATGATGCCATGTAGAATGCTAGATTCTCCCCTTCTTCTGGTGTCTGAGCATGTTGTATGCAGATGCTCAACTGCTTGGAAATGATGGCTCCCCAATTGAAGCTGCTCTCAGAGATAGCTACTGTGTAAGCTAGAGGAATCCAAGCCTCTGAAAACCTAGAGCAGTCTTTTTCCCCATACAACCAACAGATGAGTGTCATTAGGAAGATGTATGGTTCTCTTAGGTTGGCCATTTGGTACCAATCGGAGGTCCGGTTGGTGTATTTCTTATCTTCTCGCCACCATGAGGCCATTACCCGGCTGGTGTGTTGGCACTCATATAATTTCACGACGGAATCAGTGTTCAGTCGCTCCTCTAGGTCTCTAAGTTTGTAATACTTCTGGACCTCCACTGAAAGGAAAACTCTGACACACCCACCATTGTCATCGTTGATTAAGAACTTTTGTGTGTCTGTGTGGTTGATGAGCCATTGTAGCAATTCTATATAGGGAAACATTGGGGTTCTTCTTACTACCATGTACAGGTATGACTGTCGGATATTCAGGAATACCTGGTCATCGAGCGCTCTCACATCCGGGTCACTCTGTGGGATGTATTCCAAAAATTCTTCTAGGATGATCTTCTTGAAGAGTTCTCCCCAATGTGGGAGTGTTGTATTGGTCCCTTTGCTTGTCTTTGTGTCTCTAAAGGTCGAAGGTTGAATGAAAACATTTTTTGTGGATGTTTTAATAACCGGTTCTGGTCTTGGAGCAAATTCTAATTGTTTTGCTGCCCCTAGAGAAGAGCCTTCTCCTATCTCTGGTTCTTTCAGCTTGGGCACCCTCGGCAATCACCTAGTGTTTGGCTTTCTTGGAGGCATTGTTCTTGCAATTGAAATCAATCCTTTAGGGCCTGTGTACAGAGAAACACTGGATAAAATGTATATATGAAGTGAAAACATAAAAAATCCATAGACTGGCACATACCTATAACGCTTTCTAAACCTAGTTGTTTGATACTCACATGATCTCAAAAGATTGTGAATTGCTCATCTCGCTTCTCTGGATGCTCTAAAACTCCTTTATGCATAGAATGGTTTCTCTTACAATGGCCCAAGAGAATTTAAACTGAGAAAGAACTTACCTTGTCGTATCAACCATTTAATTCGAGTGATGAGTGGAATTCAAAACCAATATGTCGTCGAATCTTTGAAACTTAAATTCATCATGGGTTGACGATGAAGGCGTCAAGGGTGATGTGTTCTATCGGTAATTTCAAATGGTTGTTTTGATTCTCACACGAAGTAGCAACTAATGCGATATTTGGTATTAATTAACCCCTTAAAATCTCATAATTTAATCGTATCCAGCGCTAAAACGTCCCATCATGTCACTTTCTCAGTGGGTGGATCAGAGATTAACGATGTGTTATAGATGCTTTCGTTGATATCCTTTAACTGAAAACCTCTGACACCGATCAATTCCATCATACGGTGCTGACGTGGAAAACTAACTCAGAGGTATGACTTGGACCTGGGGAACCAAAAGTGACTCGAGGTTGATCTAGGTCGTATGGTTTCTCCATTCGGGCAAAGAGACGTGGCGTTAAAGACTAGTGACTTAATTTGCGCATATTAGTCTCAGTCACGGATTTCTTCAAGTTGTTTATTCTAAAATAAACCCGAGTTCCCCGATGCCGATAAGGTATTGAGGATCGACAATCGGGGATAAATCTATCATGTATTTTTCTTTGGATTACCTTCTTCGAAAATTCCCGATGTCGAAGCACTTCGGGAATCGATGATCAGGGAAATATCCTTAGCATGGTTGAAATGTTCATCGTGATTTGGTTTTCTCCAATTCCGACAAGCGCATTCGGTGTCGGCTATCGGCAGTATCGTTTCCTTCTTCCTTAACGTTAAATCCATTTGCCTTTTACTGATGCCGAAGGCGATCGGATATCGGTGAGGTCCATGTGTGATACTTTTCATGAAACAAAAATTCCTCTCGCCGATACCGATGAAGATCGACGCTCAGCGATCGAGGCTTTCCAACTGTTTCCTTTTCACCTCTTAATTCCTTCTGATGTTGAATCTTGAGCGTGTCAGGTGAAGTGTTTTGGTTGTTGATTCCTTACTTAAGTGTTAGGCCCTTTTAATTCATGGATTTTCATAAAGTTAAAAAAACTTGAATAGTTGATGAGCATTAACAGAACAATCAAAATCAAAACATTTCTCAAAAGAAAATCGAATCCAGATAGTGCGAAATTAAGTGGTACCAAAAAAGTGAAAAATTGAGATAGGCCTTTTAGGGTGTGTTGAGTGCTCAAAAAATGGTGACTTACTAGGCGAAAGCAGAAACTTTGTTCCTTCCTCAGGCTCGGCTGATGCAAAAGCTGATTAGGGACTTAACTAGTTTTCATCAGAGACTTTTTTACACTTGCATTTGGAATTTCCTCGGTTGATGCATCTCGGCTTGCCTGTGGGGTTTTTAATGGGGAATTTTGTGCATACAACAGGTGGGGAAGGGGAATAAAGGATGTTTTTTTTAGTTGAGTAGTGACCACCTATAGTGTTTCCTTGGCTCTTTGAGTGGATTCAAGCCAGGTCTTAGGGCGATCCATTAGAACATGAGCATGAATGTCGTCCTTGAGTCCACTAATAAAGCATTCACGGAAGAAGGTGTCCGACATTTCTTCTATTTAGAAGGACAATTGCTCAAAAGCAGTGATGTAGTATTCAAATGTACCTTATTGTTTAAGATTTTTCAAATGACTCAAATGATGAGTGTTTGTGTCAAAATGTTCAAAATTATCTGCAACAAATTGGGTCCAAGCAATATAACATTGGTGGGAATTTTTGCGTCATTTCCACCATTGCTAGTACTCTAGATCTAAATACAGGACACCAAAATGAAGTTTTATTAACTCATCAATGATGCCATGAAATGAAAAATAATGTTACATTTGAGTGACCTAGCCAGGGGGGTCTGAGCCATCAAATTTATTCACCTCCACTTTAGGCAGATGCAAATCACAAACAAAGGAGTTAGAATGAAAAGTCATGGATTGGGATTATTTGATTCCCTATTGATGTAAAGGTTTTTCTATGGAGTTAGGGCCCTTGAATTTATTCAAAAAGGTTGTTAGGGAGTGCAGGTCAAGTTCGACTAACTAGGAATTAAGGGCAGCAATGTTGGAATTAATTTGAGATAAACTTTGATTGATCTAAGTTTGAGTTGCTTTACAGCGTTCCTAGAATTTGTTAAAGGATTATTCAAGGGAAAACAAGTGATTGCCAATGTCTTGGTTGTGGGTGGCCATCTGAGAAGGGTGAAAAAGAAAATGGAGAAGCGAGTAGTGGAAAGGAGCAAGTGGGTCCACATAGAAGGTCTTACTAGAGATTTGTAGGAAGATGATTAGCGTGAAGCAAGGAATCTAGTGAGATAGGTCATGAATAAAGGTGTCAGATAGGGCATGGGGTTCCACCAAAAAAATCTTATGAAATAGGGGTACCACTACAATTAGTGCGAAGAAAGGAATCTATTGATATAGGTCCCAAATAAGGGTGTTGGATGGGGTAGGTGGGTCCATACAAAACAATACTTATGAAATAAGTGTACCACTATGATCAGTGCAAAGAGAGGAAGATATTGAGATATGTCCTAAATAGGGTGTCGGTGGAACCACTTATACTCTGGTTATATTCTTGTCTTAATAATATTGCGGTAATAGAATACCCAAATTCTTAATATTGAATATTCTGTAGGAATTTCGCAACTTGGATGCAAGAAGTAGGGTCACCCAAAACTGGATGTGAGAAACTCCAACATTGTGTCTACTCAGTCAACAAGAGGTAGGGTTTTATGGGTTTCTAAGGACATGGGAGTACCCTATGTTATAACTCTCCAATATACTGATGGGGTCCAATAGTAGTACTCAACCCAATATCTCAGGGCTCTAACTAAGGAGGGTTAACAATACCCTTAGTCATACTACCCTATTACCTAAGTACACGAGAGTATTATTCCCCAGTGTTGTTATCGATTACACTATAAAATCAGGAAGTCGAATGGCTGATCTACCGTTGATTTCAAGATACCTATAGGACTCCTGATATACCCAAGAGTACATGGAAGTGAAATTTGTGTACAGGTGTTGTCTGATGTGGTACTACTTGAAGAAGTACCAACAAGGGTTACATGGGTTTCCAAGAAGGTGAAACTATGTGTAGTTCATGTGTGTATTCTTCCCCAATTGGAATTTTACCCACTTAATGACATATCAATGTGTTTTATAGACATAGGAACACGTCTCTAGCCTAAAAACAAAATTATAAAAATTTATCGAGGAAGTTGCTTTGATACCACTTGCAAGGTACCAAATATTAATATGTAGAACCAAAGAAAAAATATTATCAAAGTATTTAATAGAAGAAAATAGAACAATGAACACAATAACAATATGGACCAAAATATGATACCTTTATTACTTTTGAAAAGCATTGTTGACTTGCCTCTTCGAGTGGGTAACCTCCAATAGAGCAGAGCTCAAGTACAAATTATTTCACAAGAAAACCTTTTACAATGCTTTATACCTATATATATACTACTTCTAATATTATTAAGAACATTTTAGAGGCAAAACCTTCTAGTAAGTCTTCCTATAATAGTTGTGTTCACATTATTACATAGGCATTATTTACTAATGATGGCCTTTATTACATAGAAATACATTGTATTCTACTTGAGGGGTTAGGGAGGTTAGGACCCTAACAAAGACAAAATGTTTCAATATCCATCTTTGTCTTCACTATGAAAAACAAATCATATTTCTAACGAATGTCGAAAAAAGAAGGTACAAAAACGAACATTGCATTATCCTTGGATGAGTTGTTTTCCATATCATTTAGAAGCCATGATTTTACATAAGTCTTACTATCATATTCAATCACTAGTAAAGACATATTTGAATAGAAAATACACAAAAAATAATGGCTTTGAATGTCTTACAAATGATGATTTTGGACATGATAAGGGCCCAATCCTAGAGGTCTTATTGAGTTGAATATCGAGTAAATGACTCTACTCTAATATGGTACTCTCTACCACCTTAAGGGGGTACACCAATGAAGTGAAAATGGTTAGTGATAAATATAAACCACCAAATCAAGTAAAAATGGTTAGTGGTCAACCAAAACCACCATATACACTGATCAATTGGTTCAAGGCAATCCACAAGAAAACCTGTGACTTCCCAATTTTCAACTCATAAAGGAGAATATTGATGATGATTGTCAAACTTCAAGTTTTGACAACAAACAAAACGTCAAATGTGCAACAACAATCTGTAGACGGAAAACTTGGACAAAAAAAAACACCAAATGGACAACGACAAAAGTGACAAGAATGTTGCAAAGATTTCATCGCTTGTGGAGGTTTCTACCACTCATCGTATTTTTATGTAACCATATATATTGATTATTCGAGTTTTATCTCAACATCATGATTGATTCATGGTTTTCACAATTCCAGTGGGTCAGCTAGTATACTACTTCACAGTTATTTTGTTGAATTATGGTTCAATATCTTGTAATTGAATCATACAAGAGGTTCAATATTGTGACACATACTAACATTGTTAGTTTCATTTTCTAAGAAAAATTTTGTGGACATTTAGTTCACCTAGATGGTCTTTAGACCTAGCAAAATACAGCTAGATCCATCTACATTTTTTCTTGACATTTGATTATGCTATCAAACATTTTCAAAGATGTGTCGGAATTGCAACCGATTCACTTCTCATGATTTTCCCACTAGACATTGGAATTCACCTCAATGAACAATCATGGGCATTTTGGCTCACATGTTAATAGAGTGGGATTTTTCAAATTCTTTGAGTTTTCGACATCTAGATTTGGAAAATTTTCAAATATGTCTTCATCAAGATTCAGCTCAAGAGTTTCATATTGAATACTTGGACATGATACGAATGTATACACTAGTTCTTGTTGCCTTACTAGTATAATTGTTTGGACTTCTAATTGGGGGGGATTGTTAGCTTTTGGCACCTTGTACAATCGTAAAGTCCTATATCACCTCTTTACGTATTTCACATTATATGATATAATTTTTATCCTAAGTGTATATTAAATCATAATTTTTTACCTCCTAACCTTATGTATTCATAAGGTATCGATATAAGAGTAACTCTAACTTATGATATGGTTGCATCCATATACTATAAATTTGTATTATTTGTCATATGAATATAGTCGAAAAATCTTATGACTTTTCTATCATCTTCTTGTGTCTCATTGCATATTCTATAATTGACTCTATTCTTTCAAATAGTTGTTATAATTGTAATAAAAAGAAAAGGGGGGAGGGGTGATGTCTTTGCTTCCTTTGTTTCTTGGTCTCTATATCCTTTTCCAAGGTTTCCTTGTCTTTCCCGCTCTAGCACGACTCTCTCAGATTGTTTCCATTGATTCATTGTATGCAAGGCTGACACTTGATTAAAAATTTTGTCGGGTCCTAGCCGACACCACATGAGTGGTTTTTCCCTCTTGTTTGACTTATTGGAGTATCCTCTGGGAAATATTGTCGAAGTTCCCCTTCAGTGTTAGATTGTCAAAATAAATGCACTGGTCAGATTGAAGGAGTCCTTGCCAATCAATGTTAAGTGGTTTTGCAACTGTGTCAACTGGTTGAGGTGCCTCCATCACCGATTGCTTCCTTTTTATCGAGGTTCTCTTGACAGGGGAACCCGCTGGATTATCTAAATTATCGACAAATGGAATGGTATATAGTTCAACCTCTTTTTCTTCTTTCAGATCTGCATTTGTAAGAAGCATTATGATTGGTGAATCCTCCTCAAGGACTGATGTCGAGAAGGAAAACTTAGTATCTCTCTATCTTTCTAACAACTGGAATATTCTTAGTCGATTCGACTGGTATGATAGGTCTTTTGGATCTGGTCTTTAGTTTCCCCTCCCCCTTTGTCGGCATCGAGGGGCGATACTTGACATTTTTATGTGTGGTTTTTTATTTTTATTTTTTCATTTCATTATTTAAGTTAGACTTTTATTTAGTTTAGTTTTTTTTTAATTTATTTGTTCAAGTTTTTGTGTTTAATGTTTTTGTTTTTAAGGTTTTGTTTAATTTTTTATTTAATTTTGTTTTGAACTTTGTGTTTTTTCTTACATTTTGTAATTTTTTTTGAAAAAAACCTTTTAAAATTGAGTTTTTTCTAAAGGGATTTTTTTAAATCATTTTATTTTTAAAGTTTTATGAGGTTTTTTTTTTTGTCTCTTTTTTTTTAAGTGTGTTTTTTTGTTTTTTTTTTTTTTTTTTTTTTTTTTTTTTTTTTTTTTTTTTTTTTTTTTTTCTTTTCTTTCCTTTTGGTTCTTTTTTCATTTTCTTCAAAAATTGTTTACGAGGTGGTTTTGTTTTGTTTTAATTTTAAATTAGAATTTACTCGATGCATATTTTTTTAAATGTGTTCTTTTTCATTTTTCTTCAAAAAAATTGTTTACGAGGTGGTTTTGTTTTTCAATTTTTAATGTAAATTACAAAACAAATAAATATTTTATTAATAAACAAATTTTCAACTTTCCAATTTAGGAGATGATTTTATCCTCTTTTTTAGATGGTACTAGTGGTCAAGGCCATGGGTCCTAATTAAGTCTTAATGTTTACTCGAAAAATAAAATTGGTGCTACTAGAAGCATCAGTTTTTTCTTCGATGGTCAATTTACTGCAATGGTGTCGGTCGGTGTCAGTCATCAAGGCCACAATTTCAAGCAACTCATAGTACTAAACACCAAACAAAAAAGGGTTCATATCGGTAGCACAACTTTTTGAAACGTGGGTTGATTTTGGTGTTTTTGACCCAAAAATATGAGTTTTTTGGACCAGAGTTCTCGTTTTGAGGTCACATTTCTAGTTAAGTCGAAAACTTTGTTTGTGCTCTTGCTTCACCTTCATGTTATCCTCCATTAGTTGTTGATTTTCCTATTGCACTTGCAGGTTCGACTTGGCTAGTTGCTCTACCTCTTTTGTAATGGAGTTGATTCAGTCAAGCTCCTCATTTGTTAGCTCGAGGTTTAGTTTTTCTCGTGCCAAGTCGATGCAATGTTTCCATATATCCTACTCCTTGTCTTTTCTAACTATCAACCAGTCTCCATCCTTCATTGCCCACTTCAATCTAGAGACTGATTATTTTGTGACTTCATTGTATAGATATAGAATTTGATTATATGAAGCGGTGGTCAGGTCAAAAATCATCTTTTTGGGGGTGAAGATGCTCCCACGAGCATGAAAGTGGTGACTAAAGAAGTGGTTTATTTCTTTTATATTGTCTTACTATTATTATTATTATTATTATTCTTTGAACTCGATGGCAACTATGATGGCACAGGATTCCTTTCAAGCATCTTCTTAAGAGGTGGATCTGTGTGGTCCATGGATGGATCTGTCAATGCAGTTGTGCTTGGTCCTTCTACATATTTTTTTTTCTTGTTGACTACTCTAGTAGAGGGTTCAACTTGTCTTTCAAACCCTAGTTAGTTATAGTGTGATTCAGTTGTTGCACACTTGAGTGTTTTGTCGCATCTTGTGCACCCAAATATTTTTGTTGCACTTGCTCTATTTACTTCTTTTGTTGTTGTTACATCGCCACTTGATTGGTATGTTGAGTAACAATTGTCTCAGTTGATTGTAGTTGTATTGGATCTATATGATGGACCAACTTCTCAACTAAATGATTATACTCCTGTGTGTTTGTATTATAATGGGGAAGCAGCTCGCTTTGTTCTATGTCCTTGTGATGAAAGTCTCCTTGGCTTTCTTGATTCACTTATTCCTTCTCTTCTTGGTCGGGTTGAGTCAACTCGATGGGGTGGTTAGACTGTCTTTGATTTTTCCCGTCATCATGATTTGACTACACATCTTCTTCTTCAGCCTGGTTCGACAATGTTTCTTAAGAAAAAACCTTGAAACCCAACCTTCTTTTTCTTGTCCTGTAGCATCGGTGGGTCTTCGACTGGACGTTTTCTTCTATGATTTTGACAAGATCGATAGGTGGTGATTCTCTTGTGAGGTTGATCGGTCGTTGCCTTTTCCTTTTCTTGTTTGCTATAGTATTGAAGGGTTTCATTTTGCGATTCATTCTTGGTCAACCAAGGCCAGGAGGATGATTCCACCAATACTTGTCTCCTATTGATCTTCCAACCTTTTCTTCTTCTATTGCCTGGACGATTAGCGTGAAGCAATAAATCTAGTGAGATAGGTCTTGAATAAAGGTGTCGGATAGGGTAGGGGGTTCCACCAAAAAAGTATTATGAAATAGGGGTACCACTACAATTAGTGCGAAGAAAGGAATCTATTGATATAGGTCCCAAATAAGGGTGTTGGATGGGGTAGGTGGGTCCATACAAAAAAATAATTAGGAAAGAAGTATACCACTATGATCAGTGCGAATAGAGGAAGCTATTGATATAGGTCCTAAATAAGAGTGTCGATGGAACCACATATACCCTGGTTATATTCTTGTCTTAATAATACTGTGGAAATAGAATGCCCAAATTCTTAATATTGAATATTGTGTAGGAATTTCGCAACTTGGATGCAAGAAGTAGGGTTGCCCAAAATTGGATGTGAAAGATTCCAACATTGTGTTTGTTCTGTCAACAAGGGGTAGGGTTTTATGGGTTTCTAAGGAAATGGGAGTACCCTGTGTTATAACTCTGTAATATACTAATGGGGTCCGATAGTAGTACTCGACCCAATATCTCAGGGCTCTAACTAAATAGGGTTAACAATACCCCTAGTCATACTACCCTATTACCTAAGTACATGAGAGTATTCTTCTCGAGTGTTGTTATTGATTACACTATAGAAATCAGGTAGTTGAAAGGTTGATCTATCGTTGATTTCAAGATACATATAGGACTCCTGATATACTCGAGAGTACATGGAAGTGAAAATTGTGTACAGGTGTTGTATGATGTGGTACTACTCGAAGAAATACCAACAAGGGTTGCAGGGGTTTCCAAGAAGGTGAAACCATGTGTAGTTCATGTGTTTATTCTTCCCAAACTACAATTTTACCCACTTAAAGACATATCAATGTGTTTTATAGACATAGGAACACGTCTCTAGCCTAAAAACAAAATTCTAAAAATTTACCGAGCAAGGTGTTTTGATACCACTTGTAAGGTACCAAATATTAATATGTAGAACCAAAGCACAAATATTATCAAAGTATTTAATAGAATAAATAGAACAACGAACACAATAAAAATATGGACCAAAATATGATACCTTTATTACTTTCGAAAAGCATTGTTCACTTGCATCTTTGAGTGGTAACCTCCAATAGAGCAGAGCTCAAGTACAAATTATTTCACAAGAAAACCTTTTACAATGCTTTCTACCTCTATATATACTACTTATAATATTATTAAGAACATTTTAGAGGCAGAACCTTCTAGTAAGTCTTCCTTTAATAGTTTTGTTCACATTATTAAATAGGCATTATTTACTAATGATGGCCTTTATTACATAGAAATACATAGTATTCTAGTAAGTCTTCATGTGTGTATTCTTCCCCAAATGCAATTTTACCCACTTAAAGACATATCAATGTGTTTTATAGACATAGGAGCACGTCTCTAGCCTAAAAACAAAATTCTAAAAATTTACCGAGCAAGGTGTTTTGATACCACTTGTAAGGTACCACATATTAATATATAGAACCAAAGCACAAATATTATCAAAGTATTTAATAGAATAAAATAGAACAATGAACACAATAACAATATGGACCAAAATATGATACCTTTATTACTTTCGAAAAGCATTGTTCACTTGCCTCTTTGAGTGGTAACCTCCAATAGAGGAGAGCTCAAGTACAAATTATTTCACAAGAAAACCTTTTACAATGCTTTCTACCTCTATATATACTACTTATACTATTATTAAGAACATTTTAGAGGCAAAACCTTCTAGTAAGTCTTCCTTTAATAGTTTTGTTCACATTATTAAATAGGCATTATTTACTAATGATGGCCTTTATTACATAGAAATACATAGTATTCTACTTGGGGGGTTAGGGAAGTTAGGACCCTAACAAAGACAAAATGTTTCAATAACCATCCTTGTCTTCACTATGAAAAACAAATCATATTTCTAACGAATATAAAAAAAAGAATGTTCAAAAATGAACATTGCATTATGGTCGGATGAGTTGTTGGCCATATCATTTAGAAGCCATCATTTTTCATAAGTCTTACCATCATATTCAATCACTAGTAAAGACATATTTGAATGGAAAAGACACAAAAAATAATGGCTTTGAATGTCTTACAGATGATGATTTTGGACATGATCAGAGCCCAATACTAGAGGTCTTATTGAGTTGAATATCGATTCAATGTCTCTACTCTAATATGGTACTCTCTACCACCTTAAGGGGGTACACCAATGAAGTGAAAATGGTTAGTGATAAATCTAAACCACCAAATCAAGTAAAAATGGTTAGTGGTCAACCAATACCACCATATACACTGATGAATTGGTTCAAGGCAATCCATAAGAAAACCTGTGGCTTCCCAATTTTCAACTCATAAAGGAGAATATTGATGATGACTGTCAAACTTCAAGTTTCGACAACAAACAAAACGTCAAATGTGAAACAACAATTTGTAGACGGAAAACTTGGACCAAAAAAAACACCAAATGGACAACAACAACAGTGACAAGAAAGTTGCAAAGATTTCATCACTTGTGGAGGTTTCTACCACTCATCATATTTTTATGCAACAATACCTATTGGTTATTCGAGTTTTATCTCAACATCATGATTGATTCATGGTTTGCACAATTCTAGTGGGTCACCTAATATACTACTTCACAATTATTTTTTTGAATTATGGTTCAATATCTTGTAATTGAATCATACAGGAGATTCAATATTGTAACACATGCTAACATTGTTAGTTTCAGTTTCTAAGAAAAGTTTTGTGGACATTACCTTATGTGTGACTGATGCTCATTACTTAATGGGGTTGTCTAAATAATACCTTCAATGTGACAAGAAAAAATATTTATATTTCCTATGCATTATTTCTTATTTCCACATGAAATGTGCATAATTTAATGATTATTATAATTGTGATTATCAATAAGTTTTTATTATTTAAAAAAATATCATTTAGGATAAGAAAATCTTAGTCCTTTTAAACTTTTTCTTAACTTTTAAAGTCACCAATTCAATAAGTTATTTACTCTATCTGTATATTTAACTTTTAATATAAATATTAAAATATATACATAAAAGTGGTTATATGACAATTTGTAAAGTAGAAAAATTTTAAATTTTAACTTTTTATTTAAATTTCTAGAGAAAGTCTAAATGTGGTTGTATCTAAATTTTAATATCGATTTTTTTTTATAGTAGCATATTTAAAGGTTTATTAATTTTTTAAACTAAAAAAAGGTTAAAAAAAGAAAATTATTTTTTTAAATATATAAAATACATCTTTATTAAATCACAATTTTATAATATTTATTATAATATTAATCCTTTTAATATTTTAATTAATTAAAATTATGATATTTATTAAATCACAATTTTATAATATTTATTATAATATTAATCCTTTTAATATTTTAATTAATTAAAATTATGATATTTATTAAATCACAATTTTATAATATTTATTATAATATTAATTCTTTTAATATTTTAATTAATTAAAATTATGATATTTTAAAAATGAGTTACTCTAAACTTTTTAAATAAAAAATAAACTTTTTAAATAAATAATAAACTTTTAAAATAAATAAATAATTTCTTATTATTTAAAAAAACAATTAAATAATTTTTTTTCAATCAACAATTTTAACTATCATGACTAATATCTAAATTTATTTCCATAAACTTCAATAATAATCTTCTCTCACATATGTGTACAATTCTAAATGGAAATTTGTTAAGGTTTGCCATTAGACCAAAAACTGTACCTATTAGTAAACTTGCAAACCATAAACATCACAAACTTCAATACTAATCCTCTCTCACATATGTATATACTTCTAAATGGAAATTTGTTATGGTTCGCCATTAGATAAAAAGCTCCACCTATTAGTAAACTTGCAAACCATAAACATCACCTTGAGTGGGTTCTTAGTCCCATGTTCCTAGGCTGGTAGATAGTTCAAGAGATCAATTTCTAGATGCAATCAGATGTGGCAGTTAGTCCAACACCCCCCTCCAACATAACTCGGGGGAATTGGAACCTGGGCCAAGGCTCTTATACCAAATGAAGAATCTATGCATGACTACATTTGGACTAGATAATCATTCTATTACAACAAAAAACACCATATAGAATATAGCAGATGATAAAATTACAATATCATAGAATCACACTTACATTCCATGCATAAACAAAGAAAACATTATTAGCGTGGTAGCTGCCAAAAAAACAGGCATTCACCAGTGATCAACATTGATCTTCTTACCCATGAATGGGGTGCTATTGCAGACTAGGTGTCAGGCGGATTGGGCAAGTGGCAGCCACCATGGCACCAACCACTTGACAGGCGTGTGCCACCCCCTACTGTTACCTCCATGCATTTAAAATTGCCTTGTGCTAACCAGGGCACCATTAATCTCAGTGGGCCCGCTATTCGACCCGTCGGTGGCTCAAGCCATGAACCATACTTTAATCTGCTCATTCGTGTATTACTCCACCAATGATTTCGGCAACGTGAAATCCACAAGGGATGTTTGCAGTGTCATTCACCTTCGGTCGAGTCCCCCTGATAAAGTATGCAACGCAGAAAGAATCTAAAATACAAAACAGAAACTGAAAGAGCTTGATTGTTCAACTGTCTACAATACACGTGAATGTGTATATTTACAATGGTTTACAGGCATGCATAAAAGCATGCAAACTCAACTAAAGCGGAGTCTAAAAATAGAATAAAGCTGTAACTTGGTAAAAGCAGAAAAGCCATAAAAGATGCTAAAGTTTAACTGACTGTTAACTGCTAGTGAGTAATTACTGTTTCTAACACTCCCTCTTAATTACGAACGGGATTACATCATCCTCACTACCTATGCCTAAGTGTTGTCTCTGATACTCAAATGCAAGTTTTCCTAATGGCTTTGTAAACATATCCGCTAACTGCTCCTTGGAGCCACAAAAC
>SNQJ01S0075690.1:0-13109 GCA_010110895.2 Picea sitchensis
TGTGGTGTATTGGTGTAACTCTTATACTATTGTTCATTTCTCATTGGATATAATTGAATGGTTTAAGTATAAGTTGAAAAAGGTTTTAAATTATACTTGATATTGATTCACCCCCCTCTCAGTATCAATAGTTGGTTTTCCCAGTTTTGGTTTCCAGGGTAAAATTATCTGTGATGTGTGTGTGTGCCATTGTATCTTTTATGTTTTATTAAGAATATGTTTGCAATAATTTATTGTACAAGGTTAAAATCTA
This sequence comes from Picea sitchensis, assembly GCA_010110895.2. Taxonomy (NCBI): domain Eukaryota; kingdom Viridiplantae; phylum Streptophyta; class Pinopsida; order Pinales; family Pinaceae; genus Picea; species Picea sitchensis. The sequence goes on from SNQJ01S0075690.1 coordinate 254, forward strand.
AAACCAACCACTACACCCACTACATTCACTATTGATGTTATAGATTCTATTTTCACATCGGGTGATATAATTTATGGTAGATAGATATATCATATATTGTATTCTACATCATTATCTGGTGAAGGTGATGATGCCTTTGAATCTAGTGGTAGAGCTATTGATGTCTCTGGATCTAGTGGTTGAGGTACTAATGCCTCTAACTCTAGTGGAAGACCTGGCTTATAGGAGTTGTTGACATGTATATATTTGATTGTTGTGATGTATATTTGACATTTATATTTTTCTTGAGATGTATATATGACACATATATTGATTTTTATATTATCAGTCATATATATTATCTGTTTTCATATCATGTTGATGTTGTTTTATTTATAAAATGCATTGTTATGTTAACGATTAATTTGTTTTTAAATTAAATTTGAGATGTATCACTCATTTAAACTTGAGATGCCATATATAACATTTGAGATGTATATATAACATATATATTGATTTTGATATTATCGTTCTTGTATATTATGTTTTGTTATACCATGTTGATGTTGTTTCATTTATAAAATGTATTATGTATGTTAATGATTAACATCATTAATGTTTTCTCTATTTTCAAATTAAATTTGAGATGTATCACTCGTTTAAATTTGAGATTCCATATAATGTTTAACTCCAATTATAATAATTTAATCTCATTTTTCTATGGTAATCATTTAATTTAATGTCATTATATAATGTTTAACCATTTTTCAAGGTGAATTATTTGGTCTGCAAAAAGAAACTATATGTTGATTAAACATGTTTACAAACTTGATTAAATAATTCAATCAATGATTGCCCTATTTGATTAATATCTTAAATTGATTTTTTGGATTTGTAACAATTCCCCCTTACTATAATAATAATAATAATAATCTATTTTTAAGGTCACGATCAAGCCACACCAAATTGGTGTATGAGACCCCCTTGTTTGTGGGACAAGGGACCCCCCTTCGCTGAGCGATTTGACTAGTAAAGTCTATGGAGGGATACATACCCTATCTCCCTCTGGATTTGAACTTGTGACCTCTTAAGACCCTACCCTACCCTACCCTACTAAACCTAAGGGTTCCATTTGGTGACGCCACTAGTGAACAAACACGTGCGACTTAAATGTTCTCCTTAAAGTTATGCAAGTGCACACATATTTATTTTTACATAGGCCAACAAGCAAGTCACATTATATTCCAAGAGTTTAATATATATCAATACTTAATTTCAATAGAAAGGAATCATTATTATAAATCATTAATTCATTTTATTAGCATTATTCATTAATATACGTTATTAATAGTACATTATTAATATAATCATAATACAATTATTTCATTCAATCATTGATATAATTATTAAAATCAACAATTCCACATGAACCATAACATAATCCATTAATCCATTGCCTCTTTAATTCATTAATACATTAAGACATATGTAGGGACTATATTACCTAAATTATATGTATTCATACTTATGTATTTATATTATGATGAGTTTATATATATATATAGAGAGAGAGTTAACATGTATTTATATATATTAATATTAGAGATTTATCAAAATGAGGCCTTCCTGTATTCACAACGATTCACTCAATTACATCCCCAATAAAATAAATTCGAGTTGGGTTGGATATGTCTCGTCACTAAGGTTAAAAATCCTAAAAATTAATCATGTTATTAGATTACTGCCAAACCCTTGTAGCATATAAAGGCATATAATTCTGAATTGTTCTGAGGAGATAAATAAACAATTATTTTTTTAAATGTACACTATGTCTCTAGCTTGGAACAATTTATGTGTTTTCAACTGAAGATTGAAATCAAAATTCTTAATTTTTCTGTTTTTAATTGGATTGCTAGACCTTTTCCATCTCTTCCATACATTAAATCTTTGAGGATCCAATGAAGTTACCTACCCTGCCCTGCAATATTAGTCAGTTAAACCTATATTTGATTAATTCAGAACCGTGACTCCATTTGCCTAATGGACCATTCTCCCTGTTCCAAACAAACATTTCAAACCGACAACAAACCTTGACCTATCACAACTAGCTTAAAATCCCCAACAAACAAAGCTAAATCTTGCAGAGAGATCCCTCTCTGAGTCTAGGAGGGATAGATCCCAGAATCCAAAGTGGTTTTGTGGTTACCTCAATCAACTTCTTCCTCAACCTGAGAAATTACGGAGTGCTAACACCATGTACATTTAATTAACTGTCACATCCATGTTTTCCTTGGTATCATATAACATAGTATTTTTTGCCACACAAATACCTGAATACTCTATTGACAATTGTCCAATGCTCCTTTCCAGGTGTCGATATGTATCTACACAACACTCCCACTTCATGGGAAATTTCTGGACAAGTGTAGACCATCACATACATTAGACTACCAACAACACTTACATAGGGAACACATGCCATGTCCTTTATTCCTCCTATGTCTATGTACATTGTTCAATAGTTAGCCTTGCTCCCACAGGAATTGGCACCTTCACAGGTTTGCAATCCTGCATGTCAAAATGTTTCAAAAACTGTTTCAATATAGTTTTTCTGGTCAACCAGATCTTTCTAGTTGCTCGATCTCTCTTGATCTCCATTCCCAGAATGAATTTCTCTACACTACGATCCTTCATGTTGAACTTGGAGGATAGCTGCTTCACCTTCTTTATTGTGTTCGTTTTGTTTCCAATCAACAACATGTCGTTGACATACAATGCTACATATATGAAGCACCCACCTTCTTCTTTGGAATATTTGCAGTGATCAACTTTGCTTCTCACAAATCCCAAACTAAGGATGCATGTATCAAAATTTTGGTACCACATCCTTGGTGATTGCTTTAGGCCATAAAGGGATCTTTTCAATTTGCACACCAAATCTTTATTTCCCCTTACTGCATATCCTTTAGGCTATTTCGTGTAGATTTCTTATTCAAGGTCCACGTGTAGGAATGATGTCTTCAGATCCATTTGTTCTATTTCTAGATCAAATGTTGTAGCCAGAGACATTAGTACTCTAATGGAAGTTAATTTTTCAATAGGGGAAAAAATCTCACCGAAGTCGAATTCTTTGGCTTGGGAATATCCTTTTGCTACTAGTCGAGCTTTGAATTTCTCGAATTGACCTATGACATTCATCTTCTTATTGAATACCCACTTGCTACAAACGAGCTTTCTTCCATTAGATAATTTGACTAAATCCCATGTCTCATTCCTATGTAAGGATTCCAATTCTTCAACCATGACATCCTTCCATATTTTTCCCTCTGCTAAGTCAACTACCTCCCTGAATGACTTTGGCTCTTCATTAGTGGTAGTTAACACAAATGCAAAATGAAATTCTGGTGGACTATTCCTTTCGATTGGTTTTCTTACTCATTCTGACCTCCTTACAACTGGGGTCGGTTATTCCACCTCTTCATAAGATTTATTTGACTCTTCTGAATCACTTTCTTCGTTCCTTAGTTCAAACCACACCTTCTCTATATTATTCTCTATTTGAACCATCACTTCAGACTCAAACTTCCTTCTGACTTCTCTGAAGACTGCATCTCGACTGTACACTATTTTCCTTAATGAAATATCCCAAAGCTTATATCATTTCATTCCTTCTTTGTATCCAAAAAAAATGCACTTGACTGCCTTCTTGTCCAACTTGCTCCTCTTTTCCTTGGGAACATGCACACATGCATGAAAACCAAATACTTTGAGATGTGAAACTGAAGGCTTCTTACCAGACCATACCTCATGTGGAGTCATGTCGACTAGCGTCGATGAAGGCGACATATTCACCATATATTTTGCAGTGTTGACTACCTCTTCCCACAATTCTTGTGCAGTCTCAACACCACTGAGGATGCTCTTTGCGTTGTCCAACAATGCTATGCTCATTCGCTCAACAACTCCATTTTGTTGTCGGGTATATAGTGTGGTATTTTAGTATTCTATGCCACACTGCTTGCACAAATGATCAAATTCCTTTCCACATAAATCACCATTGTTTTTAGTTATCAACACTTTAATCTTCTCACGTGTCTGGTTTTTTACAAGAGATTCAACTCTTTGAATTTCTCAAAAACTTCTAATTTATTCCTCAGGAAATATATCCATGTCTTCCTAGAAAAAGAATTTATGAAGAACACATAATACATGGATCCACCAAGTGAAGGCACTGAAATAGGGCCAAACTAGGGATGATTTTAAGGATGGAATTTGTTTTTAAAATGTAGAAAACTTGGCGAATCTTACTAATCCTTCATATGCCAACTATAAATGTTTAGCGATATTTTTGTAAAAATATTCAATTTTATAAGAATTTTATATAGTTTTTATAAAATTTTGGCGATTTTTAAGGTAAAATAATTTTATCCTATAGAATTTGGGCGAATAATTTTTAAAATAGCGAATCTCGTTTTTGGAAAAACCATGGAAAATTAGCCCATGAGCGAAATTTAGCCCCTAAAATCATCCATGGGCCAAACACATCATTATGAACCAATTCTAGAATCCCCTCTGTCCTTGTCGCTTTAGATGGGAACCTCACCCAATTTTGTTTTCATATATATAATGTTCACAAAATTCGACTTCTAAATTTCATTTAGGAAAATCTTCGACCACATCTTTGTTATGCATAGCTCGATGTCCCTTTTCTCCAATATGTCCCATCCCCTCATGGGAAAGTGGTAAGTGTGAGTGGGAATGGTACGATGACCCTTCAAGGAGATCCCTCAGTAGAAACCCTTTTCCCGAGGGTGACCAACTTATTAGGATACCATGACAACCACCNATGAGGAAAAAACTATAATTTCCAAGCAAACTTTCCATAATCAAGAAAGGACTCTTTGCAACATGCTCAAATGCTTCAATTATTAAAGTGACACTTACCATGAGACTTGAATCATTACCTCATGAAGAAAGACCTACTATCTTCTGTGGACCAATCTTGTGTGGCAGATGCTTCTATGATTCTAATGATGAGTCATGATGCATGGTGGAAAGGAGGGGCTCTGCTGGTCATCTTGATCTTGACACTCCATTTCTACTACCTGCGGGCCTCGAGACATCATCTCCTTAGTTACCCCTAGGTTGGGGGGGTAACAAAGACTTTGTGTGGCACCACTCTGAAGAAAACATCCCTAGTAGCCACAAATGAATCTATCAAGTGGTAAACAAAGAAAATATTTTGAAAGTGACCACTAAACATACCTCGAATCTCTGATGGGTTCTTGTCGGGAGTCCCATCTTCTCTGCGAAGACCAATAACCTTGTCAACCAAAAATTTCCTCTTCAAGAAGTAAAAAATAATTTAGATCCCTCGTCACCCTCCTAGATCCACTATAGACGAGCTTTGACTTGATCCCCCTAGCAATATACTCTTACTTCTTGCAAACTACCATCTCAAACTGAGTTGTATCCTCCTAGAGAGTGATGTTATGAAGTTCCTCCTACAAGAAAATACACACCTCCTCTAATTTCTATCGAGCCTCTCGAAGCTCTGTCGTATGATTTCATGCAATCATATGACTCCATGCCCTCATAAACTTCACAGCATGGTGAATGAACGCCTCCCACCCTAAAATCCACCCTCCCCCCCATAGAACGAGGAACAAGACTCCACACACTATGCACCAAAGCCTTGAAATATGCAGACTCCGAATGGGAGACATTAATTTTGAATAAAGATGAAGGATTGAAGTCCACCACATATCCTACTGAAATATAAGTCATAATGGGTAGCTGATTTGAACCTATAGTTGCAATTAGCACATCAATCCGACACATATTCCAAGAAAAGGTGATATCATCCCTCGGGCCATAGAACGATGTAACCTAGCATGAACCCTGGAACACCCCTATCTAAAGTTGGACCAGGTAAACCATCCACCATATTCAACCCTTTTCTTCCCTCAATTGGGGTTGAACAACTGAAGAGAATATTTACACTTAGACAAAGCCCGCTTCTTTGAACCACTGATCACATAACCAACCCTTCACCATTCTATTCAACGATGTTAAAATATCCACCAATTATCCACTCAACATCTGGAAGAGAGGTTTCCATCCATGTCTAGAGACGCATATGAGCAAGGCTAAGGTTTGGAGCTTACACATAATAAAAACCCAACAATCTCTCTTGAAATAGTATAGTAATCCACACTCAACAATTGCTCGGGTCACTCCTGAAGCTGTAACAAAAATGAGGAAACATCTAACACCACCCCACCTCTTCACTGAATATGATTTGTGGCCCAGAACATGCCATTACAAACATAACTCATGTGATTGTGAAGTTCAAAACTGGATGACTTGACCTCCTGCAAAAAAACTATTTTTGGCTTGACTTTTTGAAGAACTCCTCGAACAACCTGCTTCCTACTTGGGATCATCATCCCTATGAAATTCCATGAAAAAAGAGAGAGCGTCATTCAAAGAATAAGGGTTTGGATAAAGTTCTGAACCTATTAGACATCGCCAAGGAAGGTGCTCCCCTATCAAGAGAGTGGGCCATTGCTTCCTTAAAATAATTTACCCGCGAGGATGGGCTCACAATACTAGCATTCTTTTCCAAAGATATAGGGGATGAAGCCCCCTTACACTTATTATATTTAACTTTCCATCCCTCATCCACCTCCATATTTTGAATAAAAGCACTACCATTACTTGAAGTTGTTTGCATGGTATAAACCAGAGGGTTAAATAGAGGAACCAAAGGAACTCTAGAATTGCTGGGAACATATTGTTGTATCATGCCACCAATTCCATTAGAAGTCTCTTGGACCACTACTCCCCCAATCTTTCTACCTTGATAGAGGGACAAGCCCTCCTGTAGGGGCCTTAGAGGTGCCCTCCTTAGAAACCCAGGCTGAACCAACTAAGGAACCTAGTTGACCATATGGGGCCACTGATGCTAAAGCACTTGCATCACTTGAATATGGAGGAGCCCTTAAAGGGGGATTCTGATGGGAAAAATATCGAATTTGATGATCCTAAGCTTGGCAGGAAAAGAAAGCATTTGGAAAATTTAGATAATGAGCTTTATGTTGTGAGATTCCATCCATAGTCATCACATAATTAGACAACGCTAGTTTCTTCTTCAGATCAACCTCCACAAAAACTCTTGGGTTAGGTTGGAAAGAGTTAAGTTTTTTGTATGGGATCAAAACCTTACCAAACCGATTAGCAAACAAATCTACAAAATGCCTCAAATCGATAGGCAGCACATGAAACTCGATCCACAATGGGTAGTTGGCTTGACCATGATCCTTCGAGTTAAAATCAACTTTCCATGATTGCACACAACCTAGGGATCCCACAATATTCTATGTACCATAATGTATAACTTGCCGATTTGCTGATTCAATGTTGAGCACGAGACAAACATAGTTATACCCCAAACCCTAATATGAATTCAAAGAAACTCCATGAATCAGGTTATACATAAACTACAACAAGCGTTTTCAGAGCAATGGTCAATGAGCTCTATGAAACTTGCAATAGAAAAACTTATAATAACAAAAAATAACCATTTAAAAAGCATTATTGCTAAACATTTTTTCTATATGCATGTACTAGTCAATAAAATTACCTAATTGATATTTTTTCTATATTTATTTTTGTATAAATATTAATCGATTTTTTTTATTGTGTCTTTCATATTTTTGGCAATATTGATAAAATTCTAAAGGATGATCAACGTGAAACACAAAACATGCCAATAGGGATGTCAAAAAAAGTGTACAAGGAGATGGTCAAAGAAATGAGCATAATTGCATCACATGAGGATCCATCCCAACAACAATGTGCATCAAATGCATGTATTCATTGGTTTTTTTCTATGATCGGAGAGTTTAATTATAGAATGAAATATTAGTTTTCAATTGTTTCGTTTTTGTAGAAAAGAAAAGAAAATGGAACCCATTCAACACATAAGATGGGTCAACAAGATAGAAAAGGGATGATAACAAAGTTTGTGAGTTCTCAATGCATTTTTCTTAGGATTTCATATTTGTTGTGATGTATATATTTTATTTGATTTACAATAATCTATGGATGTTTTCCAAGTGCTAACATACAAAGAAGAGCCATACAAACATTTGATTGACATGGATTACACATGGGTTGTGAATATATATTAGAGTAATAAAGGTTAATTGAGCATCTTAAAGATCTTTCATCTAGGCTCCTGATGATGATCCTAGTTGGGATCGAAATGGGTTGAGTTTTCAACCTAAAAAAAACAGAGACCACGCTTTCAAAAATCTACTCCTACGTATCACATGTTTAATCAATTTGTAAGTAGCTATATTGTTTTACTTCCATTATTTTATAATTAATGAAACAAAAATAAACCTTTAATTATATATATGGTTTCTCATGATGTATAAAACTCACAGGAAACAAAGTATGAAGTGGAGCCAACAAAAGATATCTTGAGAGATGGCATGAGAAACAACTTTGAATGTGATGTTTATGAAGTAATCGATACTCTATTTGTACTCTTTTTTATTTGTTCAATCATGTATATTATATTACAAATGAATATATACTCATTACATTTTATTTCTATGTTTGTAGATGGAACATGAAGAGGCACACTGTCAAACTCAAGCCAATCAATGAGACATTCCAAATAACCCAAGTACAATACACTATGAAAGTGACAAAGATATGAGACATACAAGTAGCTTGAAAAATGACAACAATTCAAATTATGAATGATGATCATCAAAATTGAATGTTACGAGTTGTATATTTTGGAATGTTTGTCTATGAAAATTAGACTTGTTATTCAACATGGACATATTGTCCCAATTGGATGACAACATGTCATCAATATTTGTAACAATTTTTTATTGACATTTTAAATATCATTGACCTTTATGTTGTCCCATTTTTATAATGAAGGGTCTCTTATTCACGCATAATAAAATGAATTTCTTATCCTAATGCATTGCCTGGTGTCATAAAATGTTTCACCATTGACTATGTATATAGATGATTTAAATTGTTACAATGTAGAGAGGTGAGTCACTTGGCATATTTTTAAAAATAATACAACACATTAATGCAATGATTACATCCAAATGAAATAATTAAAATATAAAATAATATTATTATAAAAAATGATGATTAATGGACATTTTGTTAAAAAAAAACTTACATTTGCATACTTGCAACATGGAAAAATTTAGCACTGCAACATATCATTGCATTGTATTTATGTACCGATGTGGTCTATACATGTTTATGCACTGATGTGGTCTATACATGTTTATGCACTGATGTGATAACACCAAAATAAAATCATTGGTGCTCTTAAAGACAACAAATGCACCACTTGCCTCAATATTGTCATTACCTCTATGGTTACTGTTATCATTATTGTTACAAGACCTTACGATGCACAAGTTGGTACATGCATCAGTGATTTTACATATGAAGTACGCACCTGTGCTTTATTTATATACACTACACATCAGGGCTTCATAACATATACAATACACACTAGTTCATATACTAAATGTGATACACCAAGGCATATTGTTGATATAAGTTCCTCAATGTTTTCAATATCTAAAATACGTATCGAGGCATCTAAAATATGTAGTATGCTTTAGCAATTTATGTGTACTATTAATAAAACCTTTGTTAGAACCTTCGACTACCAATAATTTTTAGTTATAATGAAAATTTGTTAAAACCTCTGTTACCAATAGTGGAGGTTTTAGCATAGGTTTTTTATTTATTTATAAATTTTCCCAATATTGTAACACTAAAAACCTCCATTAGAAGGTGTTTTCCTTGTAGTGTCTTAATGTTACCATCATAAGGGTTCCAACTATATCAAGAGGGGGAAATAGAAAAGGAATTTGACAAAGAGGTGATCCCATCCACATATTTCTTACCACCAAAGGAGGGGCATGGTTATTATTGGGTTTAGAAGAGAATTATCCATATGTGATGGTACACATCTATGATATTGCTTCAAGGGGAACAATGGGCGACGGTCCAAAATAGTTACCAATCGACAAGGAGTCTTTGAAAATAGATATACCAACTTTAGAGAATGAAGACACAAAAGGATTCCTTCAAGGGTTTTTAATACATTATCTAGATTAGTCGTTGGCTTAGGATCATGGTATGTATGTTGATCAAGCATCACAACTTTTCATTGATGAAGAAACATCATGAAGTGAAATAATATAGATGAAACATCCTCGATGACATACATATAAATACATCTTAGCAAAATGTTATAGTCAAGTTGGGCATCTACAATTTCAATGTCAATAAAAATAGTCTTACCAACTAGCTCAACGAACATTTTGTAAAAGTCCTTATAATTAGGAAGGATGACCAACATATGCACAAAGGATCACGAGAGATTGTATTAAATCTAGAGAACCTAGTTGTTTCCAATTGGGAGTAAACGTAATACATGTGGAAGCCCATTCACCTGTAATACAATGGTAAATGATTAGGTTTTTTTATGGTAACAAGTACTTGAAATGTAACAGATGAAGGAAGATGAGGAACATAGTTACCAACTTGATGAGAACTCTCCATAGTTCTTATTTTTTTAGAGGTTGTTTTAAATTTGGTGCTATTGGTAACACCCATTTTTTTTCAAGGTTAAAATTTAAAAAATGTGCAACTATGATATGCAATGCTGCAAATAAAAACCTTAAATCAACCCCCAAAAAGAAAAAGGATGCTACTAGTAACACCCCCAATTTTTTGGGGGGGTTAAAATTAGTAGTACCATTGCAAACATAAACCTTAAAATTGATCCTTGAAACAAAAAGTGGTGCTACTAGTAACATGTGCTTTTTATTTCGAGGTTAAAATTATGACATGTTTTATACAATGGCATTGACAACCATGTTGGGCATGTGTTATATTATTTGCATGTGTGTTGGGGGGAGGGGGGTGTGCATCGGATTTGATGATTTCCCCCACTTGCTTAGGCAAATCCTTCGACTCCAGGGCAACGCCCCATATTTGTTTTTGATGGTTTTTGCTATTTTAGGAGTTTTCTCTATTTTTAACGATTTTCTAAATTAATCCCGGATTAAGGGATTAAGGTTTTGGTAGCTGTAGAATACCTAAAATATTGTATTAATTGTATTGTGAATGGTGAAATTAATACAATGAAGAGTTGAGAGGTGCGACACCAAGGAAGACTAGTTTTCTCCAGATTAACAGTTTCCATCGTAAATCACTGTGTACTATGTGTATGAGCCATTGATTAATTTATGTTTTGCTTAAGAATCTATATACGTTGCTTTACTTCACATGTTTAAATCTTACAAATTGATGCCACTGAGATCCAAAAATTCAACCCCGGATGGGGTGACAAGTGGCCATAGCCAGAAGACATATGGCATGGGGCAACACTGAGAGTTAATAACCCCTGCCACCAGCCTTCCATCCATTCCTTCTGAATGACCCGCACTCAACTGAGAGTTAAGGTAGTGCGCCTGGAAAACTTTGTAGGTTTAATGGCCCCTTGTGTGAACCAGACTGAGCGTACTGAGCTAGGTGTCAGGCCTAGGGAAGCTGTCACCTCAGCTTTCATGGCAATCCTCCCTATCAACTTAAGTTGCACTATGAAGGAAAATTCCTTGGTGATTTCTCTCATTTTCACTCCTATGCAAATCCTCTTGCTCCTCGGCTCTCTCGAGCTTTCTCATCCCAAGATATTCCCACCAATACCTTCGCCCTTCGCCCTCACTCCACTATAGGATAGCCTCCACAACCCCTCCACCATTTGAAGAGAGAGGGGGAAATCCATAAGAGAACCATTGTATTACAATGCCCTCTCCAGGTGCAACAGACTCACCCCCTCCCAACTAGATCTCATCACAATTCACACTCCCAGCCCTAGGAATAATAGCCAAGGGCCACCTCAGCTTCTCCCGTCACCCCCTCACTTACCTCCTTTGATCCCTGGTAGCCGCCCGGTTGGAGAGGAGGTGCCCCTTCCGAAAGAGATCACTACTCTACTCACTTATCCTATTGACCCCCCCAAAATCCACACATAGGATTAGGTGTTTGGCACTTGTGGGTGCATTGTGGAGGAAGAAATTCTCCCCAGAAGGCAGGTGGAGAATCATTCGAAGAGCGCATGCGAGGAAACGACGGTGGAGCCGCATATTCTCTCCCCAAACCAAATCTCGGACGAGCACCTCCAAATCATTTTTGAAATACAACATAAGCATGATGACTAGCTGCACATTCAATGTATCCTTATCCAAAGAATGGATATCTTGTTCGATGCTTTGGTGGATGCTCCAACGTGGAAACGCTGCCCAACTTGCAGCCAAAATTTCATCCCAACCTACAACATCCATGGCAGACCGAGCTCGCACATGGAATAACACCTCCAGGTTTTTTGTTTTCTCTCCTTCTGGTTTTGTCACCTCTCCAAAGCTGGGCAGAATCTCTGCCTCACGTCGCATGCTAGATGGTCATGATGACCAATTTCTGATCATTGTTTTGTTCATACTGTTTTTTTTAAGTTGTGATGCATCAAACTCTAAAATTTTGTTGAAATCTACCTGTTCTGGTTTCCCTTTTGTGGTATAACAAGTCGCTAATAGGTGGCATTGTATATACATAAATAACTATTAATATAAGGATCCTACTTTATTTACAAAAAACAAAGATCCAAAACATCAAAATTAACACTAAAATCAAAATGGGGTGCTCTTTGCAACCCAACTTTTTGGTTTTGGAACAAAAAATTACAAAACTAAGAAAAAAATTGAAAACAATGAAATGAAAACAAAGATTTTAAATTAAAAAATAAAAATAA
>SNQJ01S0075690.1:13411-35251 GCA_010110895.2 Picea sitchensis
GAAAATACAAGGAGGGCTGGGTAGCCATAGAAAATTTCCTAAAGTGTTGATAAGCATGTAAAAAAGAAAAAAATAAAGGCAAAACCAGAATGATTAAGCAATAGGAATTTATGCGTCGTTGCCTCCAGAAGAATGATGGTGCTAGTTTGGAACAATATTGAATGTTTGGCAACAAATCAGACAATGGTTGGAGGTAGGCTCACCTGACAGTGCATCATAAAGAAAGTCCAGTCGATGATTGAGACATGCATGTCAAAACAATAGGTCTGCTACATCTCAACGAATGTCCATGATCAACGTAAGAAGATCCTCAGAGAACTGAGTCCGAGAGGAATCAAGATTCACCTCTGGGATACGAATGGTTTCTTGTGGGGGAATCGGTGGGGGTGCTTCTTCAACTATGGGATAGCCCCAATGTCCTACTGGTGGATTGTTCCCAAAATATTGACCTATGGTGGCCACTGCATGATCTTGACGGGGAAGACCCGAAGGCATTGTGTGCTCATGAGTTGGAGTAGAAGAAGACTCCTCAAGGACTTCATAACCCCAATTCTCCTATGTGGAGTTGATTCCAATACGCTGCACCATTGCTGAAGGAATTTCTAGAGTGGAAGCCTGCATTGGCTCGCTGGGAGAAGAAATGGCTCCACACCCTCATTTGAAAAGATATCTCTAATAATCAAGTCCTCTACTGGAGCGTCCATAGGGAATTTGCTTGCAAATGGAAATTTTGAAGGACTTCCTAGAAGGAGACTATGCTAAATCATCCACAGCACTAAAGCTATGACTAGCCCTTGCATTAGGATTATGAGAAATGTGATGAAAATGCACCTTATGTACCTTAGGGGTAGTGTCAACATTTGGTTGAAGAATTTATAAATGCCCATTATTTAAGTCTGGGTCATTCTCCTTATGAGAACGTCTAGGATCAAATGACACACCATACTAATGTCTACTAGCTTGAAGATTGACTCTACAAAGTTTGTGTAAATGTTTTTGAATGTCACATACCCAACGACCCCTGTAACATTGTTGAAGTGGCGGGGTACTCCAAATTCCTCCAACTAACTTAGATTTATTCTTTGATATGACATTGTAACATACGAAATAACTTTTTTCCTCCATTGAGGCTACAGGGTACTTCTTAAAAACCACAAATTTGCACTAGCTTCTTGCTATAATACCATTCTATAATGTACCCAACATCCATACTACACCCATTTCACATTTATTTTAGATATGATACCAAATTCCCTCACTTTCATGCTATTGACTAATTAATGAATACATATATGACAATGCAGGTTCATACAAACATAATTAAAATATTCATAGATATATAGGTAGGTTTATGTATGCAAATAGAGTTAAATAGACATAAACCAATTCTTGGCATTAACAACATTAAATCAACATGATCGTAATTAAACCATAACACTTAGCTTTTTGGGAATTTAACCACCAATTAGCTCTAGATGATGGATGTTCCACCCAACCATAGAATATATAATTCCCTTAATATGTATACAATGGGGACACCCTTGATCCAAGGCTATGAATCCATAATGATGAAATCTCCTATGGTTGGCTCTAACTCTCTCACATACCCCAATTCCCAAAAATTCACCATCTATCAACTCTTACGACTATCTCAATCTTCCATCCCTCTTTCCCCATCAGCCTGCCCAACCCAAGGAATGGGACCCCCTTATCTATCACGTAGTCCCTCAGGATATCTCACTTCCCTTCAGGGATCCAACATATACCAACCAAGAAATCTCACTACTGGGGACTCTAGGGATTCTTAGTTGTAATTATATTTCTTAATGATACCAATTTCCCTCAGATAGGGTCATAATTTCCACATGGTTTCATTTCCCATAATTTATGTTACATCCTTAGTGCAATAGTTTAGGCTTTGAGATGAGGCTTCTGGTATAATGAGCATCCAATCCCCTTTGCATGCCCAAAAACTATGGAATATATCTGCATTCCCATAATAACCCATGTGTCTTCATGAGAAGTACACATTTATCTCTTGACAACTACCCCAAGGTTCAAAGACTTATAAAACATAAAACAACCAATTAATAAAGTTAAGGTATATAGATTTAGGCTCACAATAAAATAATATTATCTTACTTTGGCCCCTTTGAGCCCTCTGAGCCCCCTTTCTTTCATCTCTTGTGGAATTATAGACCCCATGTTTTTTAATCCTTCTCCTCTTACAACCTATGATGCATTTTTATTATTCAATGTTCCATTTACACATTACATTTTTTGGTTTTTATCCATTCATCATGTAAATATATACATTACTATTATGGGGATCAAAACTTGGGGCGTTGCATTCCCCTCCCCCTAGTTTTTTCACTATCCTCAATGCACATCACCATTATATACAATAAATTTTACATCAAAATTTCAAAAACAATATAGGTATGCCTCTTGCATTGCATCCTCCAACTCCCAAGTCACTTATTTAGGGCTGTAGTAGGCCCATTGGACCTTTACCTTCCCTATGAATTTGTTTCCGAGCACCGTGACCTTCCTATCTAATATATGCACTAGATGCACTTGGAAGTCTCCTTTTGGCTCCACCTAAATCAAAGTCTGGTTAATGACATGGTTAGGGTCATGCACATACTTTTTTAATAATAACACAAGAAACATATTATGCACATTAATGGAAGCAGACAATGCAAGCATGTATGCAACTAATCCTATTCTACCCAATATCTCAAATGGACCAGAGTATCTAGCTATTATCTTGGTGCAACTTCCCAACTTCAAAGAACTTTTCTTTAGATTCACTTTTAAAAATACACGTTCTCCAATTTTAAATTCCATTGAGGTCCCACCTTTATCTCGATAAATCTTTTGCATGTATTGTGATTCCTTTAAAGTATTCTTGATCTTCACCATTTACTCTTCCATTTCTTTGAGCAATTATGGCCTAAGTACTACTTTGTCTATTGGATTGTCCCAACTAATTGGAGTATTTCACTTTCTACCATTTACAAATTCAAATTGACTCATTTTTAGTGAAGCTTGATACGATTGTTGTAGGAAAATTCAACTAAATGCAAGTTTTCCTCCACTTGGATGGCTTATCCTATAAGATTCCCAAGTGGATCTCCTAGAAGACCCTTGAAATTTTGTGTTTATGATTGTGATATTTTATCAAATAGTTTGCAAGTTTTGTCTTCTTGAGACGCGACAGGGTTTAGTTTGTTGTTTTGCAACAATTAAATGGTTTACATGAAAGAAATGGATGATAACAACAATATACAAATATGAATAACACAAGAGAATATCCACAACACATCAAAATATGGATTTATTTATTAAATAACTAACCTCAATACAATAGAAGAGTAGATCTAGAAATACAAAATAAGATAGAAGATGTGGCTATATATACCCCCAAGATTCAATAGAAATCAGAGATAATGAGTCCAATATGCCTGCACAAGATTCACACAAAGTATCTGTAAGACCAAGTTCTTTCCCTTTCTGAAATCTGGTGTCTTCTCTATCTAATATGTGCCCTTACCGACTGAAGCAATTCATATATATTCACCCCACTAAGATCTGGCCTTAAAACCTCCAGAAAATGATGCTAATAGGTATGAAAGAATATGGTTGAATCAAATGATGAGTTTCCCCGGCTGTAGATGCAAGATTTGACCTTCAATCAATATATATCTCTACCCCAAGTGCACCCTCTTGCAGAAAACTCTCCCAACTTTGATAATAAATAAAGATGGAAGAAGAAACTGCCGTGGAATGATAAGAAAAGTCACTCTAGGTGTGCTAAACATATGCCAACTTATATATCTTCAAGATATCACTTCCAGAAGCCAAATCGAATCCTCCTTGATTGGACAATGTCCCTTTTTTTGCAGAAATCCTCCAACAGTTGCACCCGTCTCCACAAATAATGAAAGAAATAGATGTGAACTGGAATAGAATGGTGAGGGTGGAATATTTCACCACCTTGGCCAAGCTTGGACCAGGAAAAGAGGGATCTTTCACCTATGTGTTGATCTCTAGGGTTTGTCTAGTCAAAACCCTCAAAACACTCAAGATGCCAGAGCTCAATTTGCAAATAGAAAAATGATCAAGAATGAGGAGTGAGGTGCCCCCGTCTTCATTTTATATTCCAACATTCTAATTCTCACTTAAATTATTTATTGGATTTATAAGGTTTATTTATTACTTATCTCATCATAGCTAATTAGATTTATTTCCTTTTTAGCCAATGTCAGTTTAATAATTTGACTTTAACACCTTAATGACATAATTTGGCCCCCTTCGTCCCCTTGTAGTGAGACTATATCCTAGGGGGAACAACTAGGATACTAAGTCTTCCCAATATTGGTCATATGGAAAGGGATCTTACAGTCTCCCCTGCTTGAAATTGATTTTCCACAAGAAATTCCGAATCCATGTGCTGCAAAACCTATTCACCTTCCCAAGAAGCATCTTCAATTGGCAGATTCTTCCATTTAATCAAATCCTCCTTGATACTCCTATTTCTCAACCTTTTCTCCCTGAACTCCAAGACATATTCAGGGATTAAAATCAATTGTCCCTCCTCATCAAGTGGTGGTAGATCCTCTGTGACCGTTACCTATTGACCCAATGCCTTCTTCAAGCTTAACACATGGAATACATTGTGGATTTTTCTTCTTGGTGGAAATTCTATCTCATATGCTACCTCCCCAATTCTTCTATTCACCTTGTATGGACCATAGAAATGAGGCTTGAGTTTTTCCATGCCATTTCTCTTGATGGATGTCTGTCGATATGGATATAGTCTCAAATAGACCAAGTCTCCCACCTCAAAACTGCGCTCCACCCTATTTTTGTCCGCATAGAGATTTTGTTGGTTTTTAGCCCTCTGCAAATGATCCCTAAGATCCTTAAGAATTTCCTGGCTCTCTTGGATCCAATCCTTAGCCATAGGAGCCCTTTTGTCCCCAAGCAAAACCTCCATGAAGGTGAGTGAATCATATGCGTATAATTCTCTGAAAGGTGTCATGCTAATGGACCTGTTATGGGTAGTGTTATAACAATACTCCCCTAAGTGTGTCCATTTAACCCAAGCTCTCTAACGTCCTGCAACATAATTCCTAAGATATATTTCCACCCATTTATTGACTATTTATTTTTTTCCATCAGTTTGAGGATGATAGCTTGTGCTAGGAGTCAATTCAGTGCCAACAAGTTTGAATAGCTCATGCTAGAAAGTACTCATGAACTTGCTATCCCTGTCACTCACAATATTCTTGGGCAACCCATGTAACCTAAAACATTATTTGAAGAACAATTCTGCTACCTGAGATGTGGTATACTCCATGGATATGGCAAAGAAATGTGCAAAATTGGTCAAGCAATCCACAACTACAAAGATGCCATCCTTGCCTTGTACCTCAGACAATCCTCTGATGAAATCCATAGATATACTTTTCCATTTCTTTGTTGGAATAAGAAGTGGTTACAACAAGCCTACTGGATGAGTGTGCTCAACCTTGTTTTGCTGACAAGTTGTGCACTCCCTAACATATCACATGACATCTTCTTTGATACCCTTCCATGCAAATATTTCTCTAATTTGCGTGTAAGTTTTTAGGAACCCTTGGTGCCATGCTAGAGGTGAATCATGAAATTCTCTTAGCACCCTTTCTTTAAATTTGTATTCCGACACTACATAAATCCTCGCCTTATAGTAGATGAGATCATCTAGAATCCAAAACCTCTCATCCTGAATTTTCCCATCCATGAGCTCACAAGCAAACTTGTTTTTGGAGTATTCTACTAATAGATATCATTTTCATTCAACCAACATTTCTGATAGAGCATAAGTTGTAGTCCTCCTAGAAAATGCATCTGATACCACATTATTCATCCCTTTGAAAAATTCTATATCAAAATCATAGGCTTGGAATTTTCTTATCCACTTATGTTGCCTTTCATTGAGGTCTTTTTGCTCCAGGAAGTATTTAAGGATGTTGTGATATGTTTTGACTATGAAATTGGCTCCCACCAAGTATTGTATAAACTTAGCTAGAGCATGCATGATAAATAACATCTCTTTATCGTAGATATTGTATAATAACTCGGGTCCCCTTAGTTTTATGCTCCTTAAAGAAATAGGTGCAAATACCAAGAAATCCACGTAGCTCTATGATGTTCCTGGGTGTTGGCCAATCCAATATAGTTTGTATCTTTTCCCGATGAACCTGTACCCCCTTTTCTACAATAGTATGCACCAAACATAATACATTTATCATCCCAAACTCACATTTATACTCCTTGGCATACAAGGAATGCTCCTCCATGATGCTCAAAATATGATCCAGATGCTTGAGGTGATCTTCCCAAGTTTTTCTATAGATTAGCAAGTCATCAAAGAAAACCAAAATATACTTCCTCAACTGCTTATTGAATATGTGGTTCATGCAAGATTGAAATGTAGGAGGTGTTTTAGTTATCCCAAAAGGCATAGCTAAAAACTCATAATGGCCATAATGACACATGAATGTCGTTTTTTGAATATCTTGTTCCCTTACCCGAATCTGATGTATCCAGAATGAAGATCAATCTTTGAAAAGTATATTGCGCCATGGAGCTCATCAAGCAACTCATCAATCTTGGGATTTTGATACTTGTTTTTTATTGTCTTTTTGTTGAGTGCCCTATAGTCAATGCACATTCTAATGGTGCCATATTTCTTCTTAAACAAAACCACTGAAGATGCAAATGGGCTTGAACTAAGCCTAACGTGACCCATGTCCAACAATTCTTTGACTACATTTTCAATTTTTTCCTTGAACCTTTTTTTGGTGTCGGTAAGGTGTGGTGATGACTGGTTTAGCTCCCTCTTGTAGCTCAATGATGTGTTCAAAACCCCTATCTAGTGGTTTCCTGGAGGAATTTTCCCAAATACCTTTTCATGCTTTCCAAGTATCCTTTGTATGTCTTATGAATAGTGTTGGCACCCTTCCTTAGTGGTTTTCACCGAAACCAAACATTCTGCAGCATAAGCCACATCCTCATTCCTGAATATAGTCTCCATGCGCTTTGTTGAGACCATCCTAGGTGCATTTTCTGTCATCCCCTTCAAAGTCACCCTCTTTCCTTCTTCATAATTGAAGGACATCTCCATAGTTTTTTAATTTGTGGTAATAGGACCCAAATTTCTAAGCCATTGGACCCCAAGTATGAAATCGATGTCTGGTAGGTCCATCACATAGAAATCCTATGTCAAATTGTACCTTCCCAAGGTGAAACTCATCTGTAGAATGTATATGTCACATGGCATGGTGCAGCCTCTTCTTACCTCTACTAAGAATCCATCAAGAACAACAGTGGGGAGATGTCTCATGTTTATCAATGCAACATCAATGAAATTATGGGAATCCCCACCATCAATAATCACCGTGACCCTTTTTCCTTGCAGTACTCCTCTCATCTTGAAAGTGCTTAATTTTGGCACTCCACTGATGGATGCTATAACAACCTTCTTAATCCCTGCTTTCTTGCACATTATCTCATCTTCTTCTTCCCCATGCATGTGATCCTCTTCTACTAGAGAAAATTCCATGTTTTGAATATGTACAACACCATCTTCCTCCTAACTATTGGAAAGGACCTCTATGTAGTGAATCTTCCCTTTTCCAATGCATCTATTCCTTGGCTCCCATGGTTCCTTACAGGTGTAGCGGAGTTGTTTCCTTCTCAAATCTCTTTTTTTGGCTTCATCAAGTTTTCCATTATCTTTGTCTACAACTCTTTGATCTCTTCCTCTTGGAGCAAGTGGCAGCCTTGGAGAAAACTTGTTTTTTGAAGCTGCCTCCTCCAAGTCCCTAATCTTCCAAATCACATCCTGAAGGGTAGTAGGATTAAAATCCTTGAACCAACCACACAATGGATCTGTTATCCCATCAGAAAAGAGCATCATCAATCTAGATTCTGACACATATGGAACCATCAATTCTAGCCAATTAAAATCTTCTATGAATGCCTCAGCTGATCCCATATGCCTATGTTGTGTGAGCTCATGGAAATGAAGGTCTGGATCTCCCTGATTAAACCTGTCCATGAGCCTCTGTGTGAAATATGCATATGAAGTAATATGTGCACATCCTGAAGTAGTCATCCCATGGTACCACCACTCATGGGCCTTGCTTTCCAAGTATAAGGTGGAAAATTTGATGGAATCCATATCCCTCATGGGGTTTAGCTGAAGATAAGCATCCAATTCTTGTACCCATTCCTTTGCAGAAGATTTGACTGCTCCATCAAAGGGGGAATCTCCATCTTTACTTCTTTTCACCCCATATCATTGTTTCCCCGGTGAAAATATCTAGGCTTGTATCTATATTTGATTCCACGATACTCGACCGAATAAAATTGTCTCTTGAAACCTGCACTCAAGGCTGCATACTCCCTCTCATACTCCTCAAAGTTGTCCTCTACCTCCATACGTCTCGAGACATGGGAATCTTGTTGGTATGTGTCAGGGAAACTTGGCATGTAATGCCTAGGCACGACTCTTCTACTCATTGGTACCCTATTGTTTGCGCCCCCAAACAAAATTTGCTTCTCATATTGGGCCCTGTGACTATTCTCTGTGTGATATCTCTCTCCTCCATGAGATCCGCTATCCCCATTGTTTCCTTCGTTATTCTGTGGTTCCCTGCCATGTACCATTTGCATGAGAAGATGCACAATCCTGTCCAATCCTGCCTCCAAGGTAGTAACCAAGCGCTCTTGTCCCTGTTCAATAGTTTTCATGGCTAACTTGATATCAGCCTATCCCTTGGATAAGTACTCCTATGTCTTGTCCAATTGGTGTTGCATGATAAATTATGTCTTATCAATAGAACATTGTAATTTCTGTGTTATTTTTTCCAATTCCATTGACACTTCCTTATCATTACCAACTTCCCTTCCTTCCCCCATATTTTCTTCTAGTTCCTCTATACCCTTATCCTTCTTCTTCCTATTGTATCATTTCATCAATAAATTTCCACAGGTTGGGAAGATTCACTGTAAGATTCCCAAGTGGATCTACTAGAAGACCCTTGAAATTTTATGTTTCTGATTGTGATATTTATCAAACAGTTCGCGAGTTTTTTCTTCTTGAGTTTCACTAGGGTTTAGTTTGTTGTTTTGCAATAATTAAATGGTTTACATGAAATAAATAACTGATAACAATAAGATATAAATATGAATAACACAAGAGAATAGCCACAACATATCCGATCTGAATTTATTTATTAAATAGATAACCTCAGTACAATAGATGAGTAGATATGGAAATACAAAATACGATAGAAGATGTGGTTGTAGATGCCTCCAAGATTCAATAGAAATCAAAGATAATGAGTCCAAAATTCCTCCACAAGATTCATGCAAAGTATCTGTAAGACCAAGTTGTCTCCCTTGTTACAATTTGGCATCTTCTCTATCTAATCTTCTCCCTCATTGGCTGGAGCGATCCATAGATATTGTTACACATGATTTTGGTCACTTTGGTGATGTCTCTACAAGTGATGTATTCAGGCTCCCACAAGGACTTTTTGCCTGAGAAAAGTGACTGTTGTCTTCTTCCAAAAAACACATTTTTAAGATGAGTTTGCAGGCTGCCTATATCACAGGGTGCGAAAATCCTTCATTCTCGCAGGAAACCCAAACTTAGGGTGCGAACTGTTCGCAGTCTGCTCAATAGGTAGGGTGTGAACCTGTTTCAAAGCTTGGAAAAGAGAAGAGGTCATGAAGGTTCTAGAAGGGAATCTTTTAGAAAATGAGTTGGCATTCGCATGGTTGACATCCTACTGACTTCTCAGATTTAGAGGGATCATCCTCATCCATTTAACCATCTCTCCTTCTCCTATATATTGAACGGTTTCTCATGGAAAAGGTGAAATAATTGTGTGAGGAACCATGTTTTGACAGAATCTTGAAGACTCTACTCGGTCTATCAAGTTGTATTGGATCTTCTTCATGCAAGTGAAGAGAAAGTGTGTGTGTTGGAACCAAGGGTCACTGAAAGGAATCTTGCGACATCAAGGCGATTAGGTTGTATCTTCTACTTTCATTTAATATAATACAACGACATGTCCCTTTCCCATAAAATCACTCTTATTTTATTGTATAACTCCTTGATCATATGCATAGGTTTACATTGAATATACTTTTCCATATTCACTTTGGTTGGTTTGTGTTGTCTTGGACCTGATTTCACAAGAGCACCGGAGCGAAGCGGGAACAACAGAGACCTAAGGAAGCGATATAAAGGTATGTCACTCATTCCTTCTTAGTAGTAGATTCAATGATTGCAACTTAGGGAAAGAGTCGTGTCCTGTCCTATTTTTTTCTAGATCCAGGTGGATCTAAGGAGATCTGTTGGTGTCTGCACCTATCGATTTATCCGATAACAAAATTAGCGACTCTGCTGGGGATACAACCCATTTTGGTGATTTTTTCTTGGCCATTTTCTCTTGACCTACACTTTTTCATTCCCAATCAATCTATGAGTCTTGAGGAGACCCTCACAGACTCCTTGGATCCAGAAGTTCCCTCAAAAGTCCTGTCATTTTTCCAAAATTTGCTTGATTACAAACCTTCTCGCATTGCACCTTTCTGTAGCATGCGAGAATAACTGAGGTTCACACCCTAGTGTTCAGTTTAGTGTGAACTTCTCGCACTCTATCTGTGTCTAGCCTACGAGAATCCTTAATTCTCGCATTGCACCCCACTGTCAGACTGCGAACTCACTTGTAAAATTTTTGGTTTAAGTCTTTTGTGTCTTCAGATGCCCAGATTGGTTGGTGTCTCTGGAAAGAACTTCTCTGGCCAGTGATTGAATGTTTCTTGACTTCAAATCTCATGAATTATTAGTTTTCAGAAATTGAAAGCTATTCTTGTTCATTTTTTCTCAATTTTTACCTCTTGACCTTTTCTTAACAAGGGCATAATCTTTGATTATGAAATCCAAGTGCTTGTTTGGTCTGGAGCCTTTGATTGGATTAAAATTTGAGATTAATTGTCCTTTTCAATTGCTTATTACTTGGAAAATTGTTACCCATGTGCATTTGAAGAGACTGGTCTTGTCAGTTTGTTGTTTTTGTCTTCATTGAAAGATCGTTTTGGGTGTTTGTTGTGTATTTATTTTTCGTTGGTTGCTTACTTTTTCTTAGTTCCATCCCTGTTGCTTGGTTTCTAATAAAAATTAAAGACATTTTTTTTTTTAAGCAACTTTTTATTCGAAAATATTGGCATTCAAGTATTGAAAGAGAATGAATAGGGAATTTGCATTGTTCATGGTTGTTTGATATTACATTTCAGAGAAGATCATACATCGTAGTTCACATTGTTCCAGAAAACTCCTCTTTCCCTCCTGTAAATAGAATTCATCAAACAAAATTTGTAGCATTCATTCCTATTTATGCATTGTTGGGTCAGAGTCTCACACAACATCGGTTTCGTTTCCGTCTCCTTTTGAGTAACAACAACCTTTAATAATATTGCGCAATTTTAAAATTCGACTAGTAATTTTTTCTAGGGCTCTTTTACACCAACATTGGCTAGGCTAGAGCTTTGGAATAGGCAGTGAGACACACTCTCCAAAGAACAAAACACACAATAGTATCTTGTGATAAGGAGTGCCAAAATCCATTTGCAACATTTTTCCCTAGGAAGCCCTTCTCACACAATTGTCAAACCTGAGGTCGCATTGAGATTGACAGAGTTACTCACTTTGCTTTGCTGATATCGATGTAGAGATTGCACGTGTTACGGGGGTCACTTGAAGGTATACCCACAATGATGAGTGGAAGCCTCTCAAGTTGATTTCGGGCTATATACCCTGCCCTTGTGTGTGGATCGGACTGTCGATTGTTCCCCCAAGAATTATTGTTGTTGGTGGTAACCTTAGTAGCCTATCTTCTTAGGGTCTTGCACAAGGTGACTATGAAGGGGTAAGTCTTCACGGTACTTGGAATTGATGTTGGCCAGACTCACTCAGGCTCCTTGGAGGGTATATCCACGATTGTGTGTGGGAGCTTGCACCAGAGTGTAATTCAGTTAAGTAGGTCGTCAACGTAACTTTTCCACCCTAGCCCAAACCCTTCTTGTCTCATCGTCGCGACGTTGGATTTCATCACCAACTAGTGACTTTGGAATTGGAAGGTCTTGTTTGCTTGGTTTTGCTTCCTAGATTTTACTAGCGTGTGCTATTTGTTTACCCAAGTTGTCCATAGAATTTCTTTCGTAAAATTCTAACTCGATCACAATTGACCCTCCACGTCGTTCACGTAGAATGTAAGGCCTACTGCCAAAAGATCTGGAAGGTTCTCAACCCTTGCCTACCAACTCATCGGAGGGATCTCCTCAACAGAGTGAAGTCCAAGACATTGCCACTCCACCAGTGGAAAGAACTAACTCTTTAGAACGGTTCCAAATTACCAATTCTTGAGAGGACTTTCAACTTCCTCCCGAATCTAGGAGACGTATTGTGCGAGTGAATTCTTCCGGAGATATAGTTGTTCAGTCTTCTGGATCACCAACCGGACCTTTCATAGGACCTAAGGGTCAAGATCCTTTTTGGACTACTGGCATTTTTAGACGGGATCTCTTTGGCTTAGGAGCAGGCGTTGATATCACTGTCGCACCTGAGCTACCCGAAACATCTGATCCAGATGCAGTACCTTTTACTACTGCCTTTTATTTCCCTAGTACAGATGCTCTGCCAGCTAACCACATATTGACTATCCCTCTACAAATGGTCCATTACACAATGGTCCCAGATACTACGAGTTGTCACACCGGGATTACAATGGCTAGCCAAGCCCCCATTGGCACACTACTTTCGCCTAGATTCACTCCAACCCTTCCGCTCGGATATCATGTGTTGAATGCTTCTATTCCTGCTCCTACACAAATCTCATCTAGGACTCCTGGCGTTTCCACTTCTTTTGGGCACCATCTCGTTCCTGATTTTATTCCAACACTTCCTCGACCCCCTTTCAGAGGATCTCTTCCATCCTCTATCGGAGACACTGACCCTAGTGACACCATCCCGTCTTTCACACCTAATTACCAGATTCCTGTTGGTGGACAATTTCACCAAGGAGGCCAAACCCAATCCCCTTTTGCAGGACAAATCCCAACTGGGATGCAACCCCCGATTGGAGGGCAACCCCCATCGACCCCACCCTATGGAAAAACCATACCTCCATCCTTGGCCCAGTATTGGAGTTATCTTATACAACATAATCCTCACTCGACTAGGGGGCAACAGCCTCAAGCTTGCTTCGTCATACCCCCTAGTACATGCCAACCATATCCAGGCACGTCTAATACTATTTGGGGATCGAACACTCAACCCCATGCCCCTGTTCAAGGGTACAACCCTATGAATTACTTGCCTCCACACCAACCATCGAATCTTCCCAGATCTTCACATTATATGCAAACTGCTTATGGTCCCACTGGTCTACCAACGAGACTCCCTCCCCAAAGTCACTAGTACCCACATGTGAATAGACAGTTACCCTTCTTAGCCACCCTAGATCTCCCTGATCTGTCGAGGATTTTAAATGATCCGATCTATCACTCTCCTCAATGGCCTGCCATACCGGCCAAACTACCATCCAACATCCCTAAATTCGATGGTAAACCGGGAGAGGACCCAAACAATTATGTAATGACTTTTCACCTTTGGTGCTCATCCAACTCCTTGATGGATGACTCTATTCGTTTATGCCTTTTTCAGCGAACCCTCACAGGTTCTGCCACGAAGTGGTATATAGAATTACCACGAGGCTTCTTCACCGACTTCAACACCCTTGCTATGGATTTCCTCACCCACTACCAGTTACTGATCCACTACGAAACGAGAACCGATATTTTGAGTTCTTTCAAACAAACCAAAGCCACTCATATCTCTGATCACATTCATGAGTGGCGACAGAGACGACGTCTCATCAAACTTGAACTTCCTAATCAGTTGCTGGTAGAATGGTTCACGAAATCATTTGTGAATGACATCGCTCGTGACATCGCCATGGGTGGAGTTGTCACAGAAGAACAGGAAATCAGTCGTGATCAATACTTCGACCTCGTTTACTCACAAACAGGTACTCTTTACGACTTACTCCCTGACACACCCCGTCCTTCTACTTCTGCTACTTCAAAAACTCCTGTTTCTTCTCATGCATCTAACAGTGTGATTGGCACTTTCCATGCCCAACCTCATTCCGTCCAAACCTCTAGAAACAACCCCAAACCCATTTCTTCTAATGTTCAAAATGCTCCATCTCCTACCCCTCCCACCGACAAGAATTCTGAGGTAAACTCTGTTCAATCTACCCCCACCGGA
Organism: Picea sitchensis; assembly: GCA_010110895.2. Taxonomy (NCBI): domain Eukaryota; kingdom Viridiplantae; phylum Streptophyta; class Pinopsida; order Pinales; family Pinaceae; genus Picea; species Picea sitchensis. The sequence goes on from SNQJ01S0075690.1 coordinate 27,807, forward strand.
AAAAATAAATCCAAAAAAGGAAAGGGTAAGAACAAGGAGGATAAAAATAATCCGCAATCTGAGAAAACCAAAACACCACCTGTTGACGATAGGGATAAGCGCAAACCCCGATACCCTTGTCTTATCTGTGGTGATGATCAATACACTGAGGATTGTCCACGATGAGCCAAGGTTACTAAGTTCCTTCAAGGGACTACAAAACCCCCCACTCCAGCCGTATTGTCACAACCCTTCCCCTCTCAACAACAGGCCCAATTGGTCATTCATGACCAACCTTCCCCCTCCAATACATCCTATGTCTTAATGTGTACAAGTGATTCAAAGAAGAATGCCATCACACTTACCACTCGAGCCAAAGATTATTCTTCCTCCAAAGAGAAGGTTGATGCAATATCTCCTTCGTCGGTCCAACCATCTCCCACAACTCCACCTACCAATGGTCCTCTTCATCTCAAATGACCAAGCCTAGACACAATTCTTCTCCCTCCCGCAAAGGGTGTTATTCAAAAATCGGCTTTCAATCCTCATGCACATGTTGCCTAGAACTACAACATTGTCGAAGATCTAGCCCAAGCACCATCTGTGATGTCATCCCTCAAATTCCTTCAGAGTTGTCCTATACAACGAAAGGCATTGTTGAAAGATATTGGTGGAATCGACCCTACGGATACGAATTTAATAATTTTTGACTTGGAAGATCACATTCCAAGGTTACCCCTTCAAATCGCATTCCAAATCCAATTTATTATCTTCGACAAAAACATTTGTAGAACAGTTATTGATGAGGGTGCCTCAACATGTGTCATGTCTATTACCTGCTGGAAAGCCATCGACTCTCCTCCTTTGACTGAATCCCACAACATGCTCAAAGCCTTCAATGGATCTGGTTTTAAGCCTTACGGTGTCCTCTCTTCATTGCCTATTACGTTAGAAGGAAAAACAGTCAACGTTGAAGTGGAGGTCTTTGACACTCCTCTTGATTGCAACCTTCTACTTGGCCGTAGCTGGATCGATTCCATGTGTGCAGTTGTGTCCACTCTTTTTTGTGTCATGCATTTCCCACATCAAGAAAAAGTAGTTACCATAGACCAATTGGCCTTCTTTCACTCTGATGCATGTACCAACAACGTACCTTTCATTGCAAAAACCCCCTGGATATGAGAACGTCGGTGTGGGTCTTCTTAAAGATTACTTTTTGATGGGTACTTTCCCCATTCCACCACCCGATGTTCCACATCCATTTTTTACCTCGATCAACATGGTCTCCACCTCTTTTCATGGAACCCCTGCGTCTTACGACCCATGGATGGTACCCAACCCCGACGATCATCTTCGTTATGGCGATGAAATGCCTTTGATTCCGGTTGAATCTGCTTATAAAGCCATTCAATCAACAACCCCCTCTCTTGGTGATTTATCTTCGGATCCATTCCGCGTCATTTTTCCTACAGATGAGATGATTATGTTTGTTATGTCCATGGAAGATACCCCTTGGGATGATGGACATCATCGTTCCATCCTCTTCCTGGAACAACGCACCATCGAGGGTTACCAACGAATTTCGACCCCATCGACCGTTGTCATCATTTCTACCGTTCCCAATTCTACACATGGTATGTTTTACGAAGGGAACTTAAGTAATATCTCACCCACCATCCCCCTCGACATATCCATCAAACCCAGAGTTGTCAAAAATGTGCATATCGAAGCTTCGTGTTCCCATGACGAAGTTTTCACCTACAAGTCTCCTTTCCAAGAATTTTGTGACGTCTTTGCATGGAGCTATGAAGAAATGTCGGGGATTGATCCCAACATTGTGGTACATAAGATTAAGATATACCCGGGCGCTAAACTCGTTCGACAACGACTTCGTCCGGTCCACCCACGTAAAGCAGCCGCTATCAAGCTTGAAGTTGAGAAACTTCTCAAAGTTGGCTTTATTTACCCTGTGGCTCTAACTGACTGGGTTTCCAATCTTGTTCCGATTGACAAGAAACAAGGCACAATCCGCGTGTGTGTTGATTATAGGGATATTAACAAATATTGTCCTAAAGACAACTTTCCTACCCCCTTCGTTGACCAGATCGTCGACGAGTGTGCCGGAAGTGAAATCTTCTCTCTGATGGATGGTTTCTTCGGATATAATCAAATCCATATCGTACTCGCGGACCAAAACAAGACCGCTTTTATTTGTCCTTGGGGAACTTTCGCCTACCGGAAACTTCCATTCGATTTAAAGAATGTCGGCGCAACTTTTCAATGTGCTATGTCTTATGCCTTTCATGATATAAATCACATCGTGCAACCATATATCGATGACTTACCCGCTCATTCCATGCATTGTGTAGATCATCCAATACACCTCCGTGCCATTTTCCTTTGATGTTGGTTTTACCACATACGCTTAAATCCCCACAAATGTGTTTTTTGTGTAGAATCCGACCGACTTCTAGGATTTATTGTTTCACATCAAGGGATCAGGGTAGATCCTTTGAACGTCGAGGTGATTCTCAATCTCCCTCCTCCTTCCTCACTTTGCCAGTTACAAAGTTTGCAAGGGAAGGAAAACTTTCTCCGTCGTTTCATCCCGAACTATGTTGAGCTAACTCTTGGATTTACACGATTGCTCAAGAAAGGTTCTGAGTTCGTATGGGATACCACTGCCAACAAAGCTTTCAAAGCTTTGAAATTTTCATTGACACGTACCCCACTACTCTTCCCACCGGATTACAGTCGGGATTATTTCCTTTACCTCCCAGCCTCGGACTATACCATCACTATGGTTCTCGTCCAGGAGGATGATTCTCATGACGAACATGTCATCTATTACTTGAGTTGGAGTCTCACAACGACCAAAACCAAGTATTTACATGTTGAAAAACTGGCCTTGGCAGCTGTCCAAGCAGTTCAACGTTTCCGACATTATATCCTTTCTCACAAGACTACGGTAATTTCTAACTACAACCCTATGCAACACATTCTTACACACCAATTTCCAGGGGGAAAATACTCCAAATGGATCGTAATACTCCAGGAGTTTGACTTATAATTTGAACGCGCTAAGTCCAAGAAATCCTTGGTGTTTTCCGAGTTGATATGTGACCTTCCCTTCTCTAAGACGGAAAATGTAGCAAAAGATTCATTACCCGATGAATCCTTTTTCCTGATTAGTTCTGATGACCTTTGGTACAAATATATCATCATATATCTCTAGACCTAGACTTTCTGGCCCAATTTGTCTAGCACTGACCGTCGTCGAATATGCTACCAAGCCCATCAGTATATTATCCTCGGTGATACTCTTTATCGTCATGGGATTGACTCTATTTTTCGACGCTGCCTCACATTTGACGAAGCCGAGAAAGCCCTCAATGACTGCCATTCAAGAGCTTGTGGTGGTCACATGTCTGGGTATGCTACTACCCAAAAGATCTTACGAGCGGGGCATTTTTGGCCTTCTTTATTCAACGATTGTATAATTACCATCCAAAAATGCCACGCTTGCCAAACCTACAACAATAAAATACGATCACACCCTGCTCCTCTACACCCTGTGGTCTCTGTTGGTCCTTTTGCGAAATGGGGTATCGATTTCATGACATGTCACCCTCACTTGGCCGGGGGGCATGGTTACATTATTGTAGTTGTAGATTATTTTATGAAATGGGCCGAGGCGATGCCAACATTCGACAATACCGAAAGGACTGCAACATTATTTATATTCAATCACATCATTGCTCGGTTTGGTGTTCCTCAAGCTATCGTTACTGACCACGGTAGCCACTTTAGAAACTTCATGATGTCTGAACTCATTGAAAAGTTGGGTCTTCACCATGAAAACTCAACACCCTATTACCCACAAGCCAACGACCAAGTTGAAGCAATAAACAAAATCCTCATTACCATGCTTCGACGAATGATAGGGATTCACAAAATGAGTTGGCACACGATGTTGTTTTAGGCATTGTGGGGCTTACTGGACATTCGACAAGTCTGCTACTGGGTTTACACCATTCCAGTTAGTCTATGGTCTAGAATCCATCTTGCCAATTGAATGTGATATACCCTCTCTAAAACTAGCCGTCAAACTTCTCCCAAACACTTCTGCTGAAGAAGAACATCTGTTGTATCTCATGCAATTAGACAAAACCCATCGTGACGCCACCATAGTTATAGAAGCCCAGAAGAAATGCGTCAAATCCCAATATGAAAAACATGTCAAGCCACACGTTTTCTTCAAAGGTGATTTGGTTCTCCTTTACGAACAAGATCGGGATATGCTAAGAGCTGAAAAATTTGAAGCTATGTGGCGAGGTCCTTATATCGTCAGACGCGTTTTGGAGAAAGGAGCTTACGAGTTAGTGGACTACGATAGTATCCATTTGAGTGAACCCATAAATGGGTTGTACTTAAAGAAGTACTATGCTTAAGATCACGTGTGCATGAGTGCTTGTATTTTATTGTATCATACTTTTTGTGTGATTTTTCGTTATTTGGTCTCTACCGTCGACCGCTTATATTGCGTTGTGCTTGGTTTCCAGATGTTGGAGTTTTCGTCACCCCACATTGGCTTCGCCGATGGCGCTAGCCGTAGTACTGAGAACCTTGCTTCTGTTGCATGGGCAATTTACGCCCCTACAAACGAACTTATCAATCTACAAGGTGTGTTCCTTGGTCGTGCAACCAACAATATTGCAGAATATAGCACCGTCATCGAATTGTTGATTGATGCTATTTCACTTGGTATCTATCACCTGGTTATACGAATCGATTCGCATCTAGTAGTACTACAGTTGAGTACTGTCTGTGCTATCTGAAGTCCTACTTTATTATGGGTATATTTACGAATTCGCCTCTTGGAACGTTATTTTGATTATATCGAATATCAACACATTCCTAGATGATCTGAAAATAGAAGGCTGACTTTTTATGCTATGCAAGCACCCCTACTTCATTAAAATAAACTTTACAGGACCTTGCTTCATGTGTATAAATATGCAATATAAACTTATGTGTTAAGTTCATGCTTCTTCCTTCAAATGTTTATGTATGAGGAAATGTTCTTGTAAATGGTTAAATATGTACTTCAAATGAATACACAGCAACAATACTTTCAGCAAATAAACCATCAAACTCACAACAAGAAAAAGATGATAAAGGAGTTCACCCCCCTCCGGGCTACATCTCCTTGAGCCTCCATAATGGACTTGGCTCTCTGGGATTAATTAGTCAAAAGTTCTTTTACAAGCTGTTGCTCAACTCCAATGGAAAAACAAACTATACCATTTAGATCAGAACACATAAAAACCCCAAAAGCGACTAATAGAACTCTGAAAACAGATCATGGCTCATCCGGGCATGACCTCTTCTACATGTGGCCATAAGCTTCTCTGAGCTTCTCTGTGGCAAAAACACCTATAGAAGTCCTCAACATCCTCTGAAACCTATCCCAATGTGTTCAGAGCATATCAATTAGCCAAAAATGATTATTTAATCACAGAAAACAAACATAGGCTCACCAAACCATGTCCTCCATCAAAGAGGGCTTCGAGCTCCCTGGAGCTTCCTGGAACTTCAATGGTGAAAAACTTGCATGAAGAGTCTTCAAATGGCTGTGAAAATGGCACTAATGGCCAGCACGTCCAAAAAACCCTGGCTGGGCTTTTACGGCACCTCAATCGGCCAAACGATGAAGAAGTTAGGCCTCCTCCATTTTCCTCCTTCAAGCTTTGCTAGAACTGGTTCTACAAAACGCACCTCTGTGTGCATGAACCTGGAACACGCTCCAAAACACGCGTTTAAACCCAACATCGAATGGTTCCGAATAACCGTGCAAACTGTAGGACGGTTAGGGCGCCTCCAGCCCCCAACCGCCTAGCTCTCGGGCATATGGCTCATGAAACCTCGGGCAAATAGCAAAAGTGCTTAACCGTTATAAAATGGTTGTAACCACTCCCGCGTGCTCCAACAGTTACAACCGCACACATTACGGTCACATATCAAAACTGTGGGCTAACCACCATAACCCACACGCATATGTTTTAACCATGCGCGCATTACACAATAGCATATAAACTTTGGGTTATAGTTCCAAAACCCCGCGCGTATGTTTAATATGCAAACTTAAATGTATATGCGTTGCAATATATGTTAACACATAATAATCCATGGCTACTCCGCGTGCAAATGGGTTAATACATACGACATGGTCATATATAATATACACACGACCACAGGCCAGGCTTAGCCCCGGCCCGACCCCCTGCCCACAAATACAATGTTTCCCATTGTTATAACAAGCAACAAACGTATGGTGTAGTGGTCGGGCTAGATTTATTAAGACTTTGCAGAGGAGAGGTCCACGGTTCCATTCCGGTGGACTATCAAAATTTTTGAACCACTAAACAATAGAATATTAGCCAATAAACGGGTGCCACGCGGCAGTCCTTGATTGGGCCACGTGGCACCTTTCCATTCGCCAAACTGATACTACGTGTCACAAACAGATTCGTCCAACTGCCAACTAATCACAAACCGCCACATCAGCACTGCCAACTCAGCTTACACGTCATTGTATGAAATTTACGGCCTGCCACGTCATCCCAGGCCACGTAGGATGCTGACGTCATCATGTGCCACGTGTCACCCTTCCAGTGGTGACACATCTCACCTCCCAATTGGTCCAATCGTATGCCAAAAATTCCATAAATGCATGACACGTGTCACACCCTGGAGCCGCCACATGTCCTGTACGGACGACCACGTATGTTGTACGGTACTGCCACGTGTCCTGTACGGACTGTACGGACAGGTACAGTCAGCATCAAATTTTAGCTTGTTTGGCTCGGCGAACAGATCGCGATAACTTCTCCATACGGACTCCGTTTGAGAAAGTAAATATACCTCCGGAATCAGGAAGACGAGACGGACGCAATGACACAATTTTCGTTGCATTCCGAGCACTTTGAAAATTGAGCAAATTTTTGTTCCCTGGTCCAGATTTTGATCACACCTTCCCACTGAAAGGCTTTTGGACCCACAAAAGCTTATCTGTCTGCTTTCAAGTTATATCAAAATCTTTTTGACAATCACTTGAATACTCTGACATGTCGTGCACTGCAACTGGCTATGCCCCTCAACCACTGCTCTCTGGATGCTGCTGACCCACTGCTCTCTCTGTGCATGGAAGACTGCCAACCTTCCCACTGAGAATCAAGTCCCTCTTTCGAACTTCTTTGGCGTCAACAAAATCAGCTTACCAATGGCTGCAAAACTTCCTGCGACATCTTGTCACAAGCCAATAAAACCATCAATCTTGAAAACAAATCATACAAGATTGAAAATGATGCCAACAAAAACTTTTGTTCTCCAAACAAACTGTCGCATCTCGTACTTTATCAAAGCACATGGCGTTTTCAAAATCAACTTTCAAGTCAATAAACACC
>SNQJ01S0075691.1:23704-37555 GCA_010110895.2 Picea sitchensis
TAGGTTCTAAATATAAAGAAGCAATTCGTACCTTTTGTGTATGTGGCACATTATGGAGATCAAAGAATTGCTCCATCTAAAGTATCCATGTGATTGGGTCCTTGCCATCAAACTTCCTCATATCAATCTTAGAAACATGGTTGGTGTTCAAACCAAAGTTGGAGTTTCTCCATTATTGATTCACATTCCTTGTGTCCTCATCATGAATTTCATGGGATGCATTTTCACTTTCAGGTGTGTTCTCTGTTACAAAATTTTTCAATACTTCCATGATCTCCCATTTTAAACCATCCATCTTAGTATCCAACTTAGCTTCCATTGAATCCATCTTCTTTTGTAGTTCATTTATGTCCCTATGCATTTCTTCACCTTCATCAAGAGTCCAAGTAGGATTTTCTGGAGGTTTATTTGGTGTAGAAGTTCCCTTTTTTGGTGGCATGTTGGCCAAGTATCACTTTTGAACCTTCATTTTGATGTGGTTCTGCTAGACAATATTTCTTTTGTTGTATCTCCCAAGTTTCAACCCTTCTGGGTATGAAAATTTATTTTATGTAGTTCTTTGATATTTCTTCTCTGCAATGCCACAGGTCTGATCAAAATTGGATGTGCCAAGTGGAATTTACAGTAACTTTCCCACAACTTGCCGATTTTTGGCTTTTCCAGGAGATCTCACTTGTATAATGTGACTCACACAAAATAGTTGATATAAAATTCTAAAACTCGCACCAGAAATACTACAGACTATCCACGATCCAATGAAACCAGTCCCACTCAATTTGGATACTCTATGAAGAAGTTATGATTGTTTTAGCTGGAACACCTTCTTGAGACTAGTCAATAGGATTAGTCAAATACCCTATCTTACACAGGGTGTAGCTACAAATTTAAGATGACCCAGAAGATGAAATTTTTACCACAGATACCTTACTAATTTCTGTAAATAGCCTCCATATTTTAGGGTCTGAAATGTTACAAAAAAGTTTTTATAGCAAAAATTCCGCAATGGCTCATTTCAGGATGATTCTAGAACCCTATCTTGTACAGGCTGTATCTCCAAAAGTATAAGGCCTTGAGATCTTAATTTTGACCCCAATGTACCTTGATTCGTCTACTAAATATCCTCCAATCCGTTCCTTCTGAAACGTTGTATAAAAAAAGTTATAGTGAAAATTACAAGGTGTCTTATATGTAGCAGTGAAACCCCAAGACCTTGAGCTCTGATACCATATGTTAAGAACCAAATATCAATATAGCATAGAAAAAGATCAGAAAAAGTACTCAATGCCTTGAAAAAGAGATAATTTTATATAATAAGCCTCTTCGAGGGGGCAACCTCCTTTTACCCCACTTAAATGTTCAAGCACAAGATGATTCAAAATGAAAATGTCTCCTTGGTATATATATAGGAGACTAGGAGGTATAATTACAACTAATGGCCTAAAGCCAACATAAATAAAATAACATTACTAGTATAATATACCCCAATTAAGGGGTAATGATCCAATATTAGGGCTTACCATATGGCCTCCATCAACTACACATGATGATGCCAGAATGAGGTACTGCAAGACCTCCATGAGACACCCTCAAGCACTATGCTCCCTTCAACACTGAAGCTAAATGGAAAGTTAGAACAACTTTCCCCTGCAAAGGTCCACTCTCCCCTGCCAGTCAGTGAAATGCTCCACCTTGCAATCCCTGGGTCCCATGCTAACCTCTATTGAAGATCACCATGCTGGCCCTAAACTACTCTGACCACGACTGTCTATCCCCTACATGCATACTGGATCCTCCTCTCCTGTATCGTCAAGATGAAATACCTGTGACCACCGGACTTGCTGTCCAGAAACTATATCTGTAAAGGCATATCTGTAGAAGAAGTACCTATCCACCCATCTCTATGTTCAATCATGATGATCAAGAGTTAAAATCTGCCTCGCTCTATCGGACAAATCCCTGCAGGCCCACTCCAGACCGACCCTTGGTGGAGTGTGTGGATCTCGGGTACTTGGGTCATCATGTAGTGAAACATTCGGCTCACCCAATGAAATCCAGGATCCCATGGAAAACTTGGAAGTTTATCACTTCCAATCTCGTCTAACTTCTCCTATGTGAGACTGATCACTGTCAGAAGCCCTCTGTGCTCATCTTCTATCCTCATGTTGTTGTCAATGATAAATGTGTCGGAAAAGGATAACAGACATATCTACAGCTGACTGTAGGACTGGAAGGCATCACATGCTTTGTTAAATCCCAAGGATTCGACCATAAGCTCGTCCATCAGTATCCATGATAGATGCTCTCCTGTGGTCATCACTGAATCCCAACCATCCAGTACAACCAGAAGTAACCCCTCCGATTGCTGGTCAACCAACCTCCATCTCTCATCTCCCATGCAACTGCTGAAATGGTGAAGGTGATCCCCCACAACTATGTGCTGCTGCAAATGAGTGACATTTGCATACTCCCCTAAGTGTGTCTCCTCCCTGCAAGTCAATACACCCCTCTGAATCCCACCATACATCTCGACATGTCTCTGTGAGCTATCACTAATCACTGTATGCTCCGACATACTCATGTCATATCCCGTAGATGCATGCTGCATCACAGATCCTAGGCATACTGCTGGATCAACCTCTATATGGAGGTCAACATCTCTCGAAACACAAATGGAAGTGTCCTCCATTGACTAGTGCTCCTATGCTAGATCATCAACATCTCCTAGCAATGTGACTGAATGATATGTCTGAGTGTCTACTAAGACAAATGAAGTGGATCTCTGACAAATCTCCTCAAGAGACTCATATGATCTAGACTCTGATTCTTGAAGGGATGTCTATTTGCCTCTCAAGAATCCTCGAGTGCTCTCCAACTCCTGAGTGAGTCGATCCATCTCCAACTCTAGCTCCCTCAGAGCCTCATGATACATCTCACCAACCCTCAATAGATAATCCCTGTCTGTCAACAACTGCTGGTAGTTAGTCCTAATCACAGATACTCTCTCCCTAAGAGTATGAAAATCATCCATGGAAATCCCCTCATCTGAACTACCATGTGCCACTGATGCCATCCAGCAGTAATCTTCCATCACTGCATGCATGTCATCAATACCTCTAGTGGCTTCCATGATCATATCCTCACTAACTCTCAACTGTGATGCTAAGTGGTGGGAATCCTGATCATGGTCATACTAAGATGCCATCTCAGACCCCTCACTGCTAATGTCAGTCCTGCTAGTGTCAACTTTGGAGCCCCCAAAAACACTCTTTGCATAAGATGACATGTTGAACTACCCACTATATACCATGATGTTGGGTACTCCTATATTCCACTGCATCCCATCACTAGATGCTATCTCCCTCTGAATCACACTATATCCTGTATGAACAACCGTTTCCTCCTATGCACTCACCCTGCTACTATCATATGCACCTAGATCCCATATAGATGTATCCAGACACGTGCTATGGTCATCCTAGATGCTAAAGAGTGCATCCTCATCAATGTAGACCATTCCTGGAAGTGGGTGTCCCATCAACATGTCAACATCTAGAATCTGCTCAACTAATGGAGTCTCCAAAAACTGTGACTTAATCTCCTCTGGCTGATATGTATGTGTAAGGTCCATTGTTTGTACTCCCTGTATCTCCTCCTGGATCGGTGGATCTACATGTCTGTGGTGTGCATCTCTCACACAAGGGTCATCAACCCTATCTGACATGCTACTGACCTCCTCATGTGACGTGGCTATCAGGGGTGTCTGGAAGGATGACATATGTGTCACGCCCATCATAGGAAGCTCATCATATCTAGGTTCTAACATGTTTGACTCCTCACTAGTGTCACCACTCTGCTGAGGCGTAAGGTCATCAATGGTATGTGACATGTCTGCTGAGACACTAGTGCTATCGTCCTGTCCATCCAGCTGCCTATCCACTATACAAGGGTCATCCTCCTCCTCAAGTGTGCTAGTAGCATCATCCCCTGTACAAGAGTCACTATCACTAGCCTTTGTGCAAGAGTCACTATCATCATCAGACTGTCCCAAATCAACATCTATCGCTCCATCCTCACACATCTCATCATCACTATCATAGTGTGCCTCAATAATGTGCTTTTGATCCTTACCCTTGCACCTATGACCCGGTTCCCACGGTCCCTTGCAATAGTGGCAAGGTTGTGTGCTCCTAATGGGCATGGGGTCTCTCTGTTCTTCCCACCATCTAGCTTCTTCTTTTCTCTTTCTATCTGCTCTGATGATCCCATGTAAAATATCCTCTTCGCTCCAATGGGGATTTCTATAGGCTGCATATTGTGGGAAGGTTATTATAGCCTTAGTTTGCTCGCTAAGGCCATGATAAATGATCTCTAAACATGATATCTCAAGGCACATCCTATCCATCTCTCTATATGTATGTGATAATTCCCACTGGCTGGCAGGAATCTAAGCTTTGATATGACTATAATGATCCCAAGCCATTATGCAAGGATCATCATGGCTTTGGTGTCTTTTTTTAACTTTTCTGGTTGTGGTATTTTGTCAAACACTGGTTTTTTAGGTGTGTTTACTTGCTGAATGGCCTATTGATTTCAGCCTTAGGGTTTACTGATGTGTTATATATGTGTATTGCAGCTATAAACAAGAATAGACAACCATGGAACATACCTCAACCATATGCAATATGATAGACAAGCCAAAACATTTCAAATCTGCTTTATTCATAAGATAGAAGAACCTGCTACAATGGAGATGCCGATCTAGAATGCTCAATAGATGACTATGAAAATAGATAATAGATCTGCTACAAAAATCTCTCGATAATACAAAATAAGCCTCAAAAGGCTGGATAAGAGATGAAGACCAATGCCACGTCCATCTGGATAGCTGAAGCTCCTCAACAATTCGTCCCTCATGCCAAATATGTCCAATCACCTCAAGAAAGATTCCAAACAGTAGATCGAGTGATGGCAAGAACAACCCAGGTGCCTGAATCTCCAAGATCCCTCTCAAAGCCTATAGATATGAACCCCTCCACTGAATGGTGCACCCCCTTGGATGGATGAAACCCTAATAATTCAGCCTGGATGACTGAGGCCTCCAAATCTCTTGAAACTCTCCAAAATGATAGATTGGGGCTTAGTTACCTCCCTGGTGAAGTCCTAGGTGAAATGATGAAGATCTGAGCTAGAAAATGACTGAAACCAATTTATAAAGTTTTCTCCTCTCCTCCAATTCGTCCCATGCATCTAATAAATCAAATAACACCTAAAAGTCCTCATGAATGGACTAGATATGATTTCCAAGGCCCTGCAATGAAAACCCAAGTGATAGAATCTCAAAAAATCCCTAGCAATCTCCTAGGACAAATCCTCCCTCAATGAATGGTGTGCCCCTCTTGCTGGAAACCCTAGTTGGTGCACCCTCTCTCTCTCTACCCCTGCAACTGATGTAGAATCCTCCTGCAACTGAGTAGATCTAGAACTAGAATGGTGTGGGATATTATTGCATCTCTGAGACCAAGTTTGGGACAAGCTAGGTGGAATCTTTCACCACCGAATCGTGCTCTAGGGTTTGTTAAGTAAAAACCCTCAAAACCCCCAATGTTGGGCTCACTAGCTAAAAGCTAGATATCAAAAGATAATCATACATGAATAATGAGAAGAGGCCCTTGCCTTTCCTTTATAATTTTGGCTCACCTTGTCCCTCCAAAGTGACTTTCATTTTATTAATAATTAATTAATTAATTAAATCACTTTAATTAATTAATTAACCTTTTTACCTCTGAAAAGCTCCTTATCTCTCCTTATGGCTTCCCTGGCCATTGAAAGTCACTTCTATCCATCCCATCCTGTAGTGTTTCTCCTCTTGATTCCAATGAGCTATTACACTGAGAGGCTCCTCCAAGTAATGTGCCCAAAATGACCTCTTCAATGAATTCCATTGACTTATAGCTCAAAATAGTCAAAATCATGGAAATCATCGGAATGCAATGGAACCAAAGCCAACATGTGTGGAATGGCTCATAATGATGAGATATGATGAGAAATGCCACTTGGACATCACAATGCCTCTCAATAAGCCCTGTACTTGCTATAACACCCATCTGGCTACTCTGATCATCATAAACCTCTGCACTGTGATGATGTCCCAAAGTGGGGACATTACAACTTCGAAATGAACTAGATGAGAGAAAATAAATAGGCTCTTGCGTAGAATATGGAGTTATTATAGGAAGAGGCATACAAGGTAGAAAAAGAGCTCGCAGTTTCACAAGGAGTGGTGAAACAAATTGTCCGAGAGAATACCGAGAAGCTACAAGGACTGATAACAATGCATGTAGCAGAAGATTTAGCAAATAAATAAGAACAGGTGAAGGGAATGATCGCCACTGCTAAGAAAACATTTCATAACTTATTGGTGACCAAGCTTGCGATGAAGTGAGAGTAGAAGCAGGCATAAGTGGCTCGAGATGAGCCACATGTTAGTTTTGGGGGCTTATTGGAGCAGGCTAGTTTGGATAAGTTTTGGGAATCACACAAAAGAATATCATGTGACATTATGGCAAAGGCGCAGTGTGCATAGAAATAAGTTCACACATTTTAAGGATTTAGTGCACAAAAGGCGGAAGTTAGTTAGGATTTTTGGGACATTTTGTACAAATTGTAATGGGCGTAACCCTATTGTAAGGCTATAAATATGTATGGGTTTTTTGGGTAGAAAGTAGTCATGAGTGAGAAGCGAGAGTGAAGAATGATGAGTTATGAGTGTTGACTAATGAATATTAAACTAAGTTGAAGATCAATAGAGAAGGGTGTGCACATTGCAACTTAGAACAACTTGGGATTTTACTGAATATTTATCTATGAGCACAATGCACATGAATGTATTGGAGATTATGAATGAATGAATAAGAAGAAAATTGTTGTGGATGTAGCCTAGTTTGGGGTGAACCACATTAAAACCTTGTGTCTTGATGTGTTTCTTACGTGTGTGATGGATGGTTAGTATAGACCTGTTTACTATTTATAACTACTATGCAATGATGGTGAATGTCTAATATTTGGAATATGTCGTTGATATATGTTGTTATGATCTCGCGCACTTAAGTTAATAATGAATGAATGAATGATAAGTGGAGTAATGTCATGCAAAGGGTATATTACATGATAATTAAAGGTGAATTAATGGAAGTTGGGCACAATAGATGAATGGATAATGCATAGTATGGCCATGTTGAATGCCTCACTTCCCCCCACTACAGAAACTTGGTTCCTGCAGCCCCTATAGATGCCTCAAGTGAGACTTAACTTTCTTGTAGGTAATGTTGAAAGGGTGGTGTCTAAGAGTTTTGTTGGTTTATTAATGATTAACTTTGGATATTCCCACTACGTGCCAATAATCTTCTTGCTTGGATATTATTCAAAATAACACATCCATCCTGCAGTTATAGTGTTTCTATGCTTACTTTTAGGGCCAACATGTAAATACTAGATGGGCCGACTTGAAATTTTTGGTTGAGTTGTTAGAAAAAAAATATTCATATCTCCTCATTCCTAAAGAGTTAGAGAGAGTTCCATATATTGTTGGAGATGTCTCATAAAAATATTTCCAACCATATAACCTATGCTCCCATTTGAGCTAGGTATTTAGAGTAAAAATTCCTTCAAAGATTATGTATCCAAATTGAGCATCAAAAATACAAAAAAACAATATTTCCAACAATCTCCATCTTGGAATATTTATCTTGGACATCTATAATCTCCCTCTGTCTTTGAAATCAATGACAAAAATATTTGCAACAAATTTGAAAATTTTTGTAGATTCATTGCCAAATTTTGTGAGCACCGATAAGTTCCCCTAATGTAGAGAAACAATGGGCATTGTTGCTCTGGATTGTTCACTATGTAATCGTGTAACCCCTTGTATGCAAAGAAAACAACAAATGGGAGAATATTGGGTATTTGTTATATTCTTTTCATGACCAATCCACGCACTGCATTGTGTCAGGTGTGTTGATATTATGGTAGCTGCGGGAGGTATCAACCTCCATGTGTGATAACCATAGAAGACAATTCGACTCAATAAAATAAATAATATTAAAGTATTACCTGCCAGAAATAGAATTTGACCTAGACAGGTGACAAAGATCACTATAAATAGAGGTCGCTTGAGTTCATTTGTACACACACTCTCATTCAAGATAAGTGGTGCACAAGCCTAGAAGAAGGAGTGTAACTACAACGAATGCAGTTGGGTATTGGTCTTGGTCTATGGTTTTGGGATTCTTTGCTTGGTACACTATATTTGGAGAAAGGTGCACTATATCAGTTATCTGTTGGTTCTATTGTTGCTTCCAGAATTATTCTATCTATCAAAGGTTACAGTGCTCGGGGGTGGCTACGTGCCTATGGTTGGGTGACAATATTGTGATATTGTCTATGGTTAAATGAGCACATGGAATATTTTAACAAGTTATGGGCCCACACTGTATTGAGAACAACCTAGCCACTGGAAGGTAGATCGATAGTTCCTTGTTAAGATCATTGTGGTATCCGTTGTAGCTGCAATTAGGGTTTCTGATTTTGTTGTTGCAACAAATACTAACCTAACTCTTTGGGCACCTCAAGTGAATTTTTTTGCATAATTATTGGACATTCTAGTGCGCCTTATCCTAACACACATATTGACACCTTTAGCTAGAAAAAATGTCAATGTTGAATTTTTGGGTCAAAGTTGAGGTTTAACTGGTCAAAGTCAAAGTAAAAGGCAGTCATGAATTACTCCATGAAGTCAGAAAACAAGATAGAAGGAGCTTCAAACTTCAGAGCATGGAAGACAAGGATTGAACTCATCCTTTCCAAGAACAAAGTTCTAGATATCGTAAAGGGTAAGATCGTGGAACCACAGTTTTAAACAGGAAGAGAGAAGGAACCTGAGAATGTTGCAGCAATGGAGAAGTTCAAGAATGATGACATCAACGCTATGAGTATCATTGTGTACTCTTTCAAATATCACATGATACCCTAAATATCCAATCTTGACTCATCCAAGAATATGTATGATGCCCTAACTAACATTTTTGCGGTAAGAAATATTAGACAAGTGATGATTCTGAAGAATGATCTTCATGACACAAAGATGACTAAGGATGACACTATAACCTCATAATTTGTGAGTATTTCCCAGTTGATAGATCAAGTACAAGCTATTGAAGAAGTTATTCCAAAGAAGGAAATTGTGAATATAGCACTTAATGGTCTTTCTATATCATGGGATGCATTTGGTACAAGCATGAACACAAGAAAGGAGTTTCTAACGCTGGAAGAAATTTGGACCTGTTGCACACAAGAAGAGACAAGGATAAACTCAAAGGGAAGATCTCAAAAGGAAGAGGATGCTCAATCCTTCACAACAAAGTTCAAGAGACATCAAGGTAAGAAAATATTTGGTTCAAGATAGAAATTCAATCATAAGAGAGATACATCAAAGGTACAATGTTTTGGATGCCATGAATATGGCCACTACAAAAAGCAGTTTCCTAAACTAGAAAAGAATAAAAAGGAAAGACACCATTCGTTAGTTGTCAATGATGAAGAACCTTCAAAGAAAACAAAGCATGAAGAAACATATTTCTTCTACTACATCTCTTACATAATCCTTTGAAGACAACATGTGGCTAATCAATAGTGGAGCTTCAAGACATATGACAGGTGATCGTGAAAATATCTCAAGCATGAAGGAAAAGGAAACATCTCATAAATTGGAACTTGGAGACAAGAAATCTTATGCATTCAATGGAATTGGAAAAGATTCTATCAAAATGGAATCAGGTAACAATGTTTTATATGTTCCTGGTTTGAAAAAGAAATTATTATCTATTTCTTTCTTGGAAGACAAAGGAGATAGAATAGCCTTTGTCTATGGAAGAGTTCTTGTATGGTTTAAATATTAAAAAATAGAAGATGCTAGAGTCATTGGGATTCATGAAGGAATGTTGTATAAAGTCCTAGGTGAGAATGCTCAAGCTCTTGTGCATGATGAACTCAATCCTAGTGAGTTATGGCATATAAGGTATGCTCACCTTCTATTGGCATGTTTTATAGGAAGAGTGTTCTTTCCATTGATGGAAAGAACAACAACGACGATGGAAAACAGGAAAGCAGCGATGAGAGTTTGAAGATTCGTATTTCAGAAGATATGAAAGGAGTGCACAGATCCACAATTCGGCTAAGTGTCGAAGTGACTCTTTAAAGAGTCAAAGGAGAAGAAGGAGAGAAATCTCAGGAGGAAGAGTGACAGTGGCCATTGGATCAATGATACAGAGGACCAAAAACCATACGATAAAATCAAGGTGCACGAGCCTTAATGCTTTGTGCACGCAGGAGAGTGAACTTACCAAAGTTCTAAAGTTTCGAAGTAATTTGAGACTGTTTATCACCAGGAGGAGAATCCGATTCGTTGATCGTCGGGAGATACATGTTAGTATACCATGAGTTTAGGAGGGATAAAAGTTTGAGATTTGAAATCTCCGAAGTCCAAAGATCCAGAGTAAATTTCAGTCGACAGATCATTCTAAAGTGGAAGGGCAGGATAAGTTGAAGAAGGGCGCACTAATCTCGATCTATGGTCGACATGGCATATCAGAGTCCCCCGACCTTTTTGACTTTAATCATGGGTGGGGTCTGAGTTGGTGGTATTTCCCATGTGGGACCCTCATACATGCCACCTTCCTGTCAACTTGGAACCCCCTTGCTCATTACAACTTACTACCTAACCCCCCCTCTGAGTAAACCATGAAACCACTCATACATACCACCTCCGCACTCCGACGTCACACTCCACTACCACGCTCTGCCTCCACACTCCACTACACTTCCTACACGTCACACCAACATCATCAAGTGATGTAAGCAAGTTATGTCACTCCGAGAGTTTTACTTTGGGATTTTTACCCCCAGAAGATGCCTAAAGTCCTGAAGTCCTGAACGACGAAGTCCCAAAGTGGACATAAGTCGTCCGATCTGAAGATCACTTCAGGTGCATTCTCAACCCTTGATCAAAATACAATGGAATGATAGTGTAAGTAGAATAGCCGAAGTGCCGAAGTAAATGGTGGCCATCCATCACAATGCTTGATTAAGTCCTAGCCGATGAATTAAGCAGTGAAAGGATAAGTGTAAACCATTCGATCTGTTTGGATAGGTGTTTGCAGATCATCAACTCCGAAAGATCGACGTACGAAATAAAAGAGAGTTTTAGAATTGAAAGTCTTGAAGGCCGGACTCGTGGAGTAGATCCTGATCGTAGATTCAGGGAGACATGTGTCAATAGATCTTCCAGTCTGGAATATTTTCACATGGGAAAATTGAGATTTGAGACTTGAAACTCTCAAAGACCGGAAGGTTGGAATCAATCGTAGTCATTGATTTGGAAGGAAGCTACGTGTCGATAGATCCTATAGATCTGGGATCGAGCGCGGAAGGAGGAAAGGAAGGAAGATAGCAACCATTGATCAAGTGGCATCGCTAAGGGATTGGAGATCAATGGTCATGCTCAATTGCGGGGCCAGAACATGCTCAGGTCTTAATTTTCATTGAGAAGACTGCAATCGAAACCACGGTTTTGGAGAAAGGACACGTGGAGGCTCGAGGTAAATTGCGGGGAAAAAAGTAGTTTGATTCAAACCACATATGGACGCACCTGCAATTGTGTGGTCACATGAGATCATCGCCTAAGGTCATATCGAAAAATGGAGCTAGTGCTCGCTAGACCGAGATTAGGAAGCGCCTTATGAATAGGCGTGTGGTCACCACCGGTGTTCACATGAAGGAAGGGGATTAGAATCCAAAGAAGCCAAAAACGACTGATTGTAACCGCCAGAAAAGACGAAGAGCTACGATGTCCAGAGAAGCCAAAGAATATTTGGATAAAGACCACTAATGATGAACAGATTCAGCATAACCGCCAGAGAAGACAAATATTTGTGATGATGATCATGCAGAGGACTTGGTGTGAGAAAGACATGTAGAACAGAGAAGAGAGTGTGATTTTTTGATAGCTATGTAGGTGGGTAGAAGGAGAGGCATTGAATGACCTGAAGTGAACATTAGAGATGCAACACACAACATGAATATGCAACACATAGAATAAAAGGAAGAACCGAATATGAACAGGGGTGTGGTGTGCGCAGGAGGAAAAAGAGTAGAGCATAGAAGCTGAAAGAGGAAGAAACAAAATACAACATAGAAGATGAAGGTTGAGGATACATGGAGTTGTAACATACCATATCAGAGACACAACAAGTAAGTAAATTTTTGTAAGTTTCAATTAGGGTGGTAGGGTGGTGCTCGGGAGGATTGCAATCCTCTAAATTCTAGTTGGTGCTAGAAGATATTTTGGGAGTTGGTGCTTCCATCTAGTTGGTGCTAGAGAAACTTGGGAGTTGGTTCTTCCATCTAGTTGGTGCTAGAGAAATCTGAGAGCTGGTTCTCTCTGCAAGATGTAGCTGGCTATCAGAGGTTTTAGCCTCATATTTGAGGTGGAGCTCAAAGACTGTGATGTACATGAAAGTTGGAGCTTAATTGACATCCTAAAAAGAAGATGTTTTTACCCTTTATGGGTTTCCTCATGAAAATCAATGTCTCTGTGTATTCTGTGTGATTGATCAAATATTGTATATCTATGCATGTTTAGTTATCACCAACACAGTAAACAATAATCTATAAGGAATAAAAAATAAGAAAAGTTTCAATCTTATTTACATAATTGATTCACCCCCTCCCCTCTCAGTTATATTTCCAACAATTGGTATCAAAGTCGGTGCCTTTGATCAAAGGTAGATCCATAAGCTTGAAAATGATTAGTCATGATGGAAGTTCAACTAATAGACCCCCTCTGTTTGATGGAAAAAAACTTTGCCTTCTGGAAAATAAGGATTAAAACACCTTTAATGTCTATGGGTGTTGATGTTTGGGATGTCATTGAAACGGGATATGTGAAGCCTGTAGTCTTGGCCGCAAAAGATGATAAGTTCGAGATTAGATTTAATGCAAAAGAAATGAATTCCATCCTCAGTGGAATTTCTGAAGACGAGTTTGTCAAAGCCGTGCACCGTGATTCAACAAAAGTTATGTGGGACAAGCTGATAAGTAGTTATGAAGGTAATGAAAAGGTGAAAGATGAAAAATTTCAGACTCATAGACTGAAATTTGAGTAGTTAAAGATGGATGAAGATGAAACTATCAGTAAGTACTTCTTATGTATAGAAGAACTTGTCAACACTATGAAAGGCCTAAGTGAAATGATAGATGAATATTTTCTAGTCCAGAAAATATTAATATCTCTTCCTGATAGATTTAACTCAAAGGTCTCTGCTATAGAGGAAATAGATGATGTCAAAACGTTGACACTAGATCAACTTCTTGGAACCCTAACTGCTTATGAAATGGGAATCACCAAAGGTAAATCCAGTACAAGAGAGGCATCTTTTAAAGTAGAGAAAAAAATAGATTCCGATATAGATGTGATTGAAGCAAATTTTGTGAGAAGACTGAAGAAAGGATCAGGAAAATACAAAGGTAAAATTCCCTTCAAATGTTTCAACTATGGAAAGATAGGTCATTTTTCATCTAAGTGTCCTCACAAAATAAAGGATCAGACATATGACAATCAAGATAAGCACAAACACTAGAAGATCTATAAAGAGAATAATTTTAAGAAGAAAATCCTTTGTGTAAACAATGATGATGATCCCTCAGATGATGAAAGCAATGACTCTTCTATTGAAGATAAAACAAGCGATATCATGCTAATAGATTTAGAAGATCTAAACACTGAAGATACAAGAAGTG
>SNQJ01S0075691.1:47215-59400 GCA_010110895.2 Picea sitchensis
TTCCCATGTGGGACCCTCATACATGTCACCTTCCTGTCAAATCAGACCACCCTCGCTGATTACCGCTTAATGCCTAACCCCCCCTCCGAGTAAACCACCAAACCACTCATACATACCACCTCCACGGTCCAACGTCACACTCAACTCCATGCTCTGCCTCCACACTCCACTACACTGCCTACACGTCACACCCACGTCATCAAGTGACGTAAGAAAGTTACGTCACTCTGGGATTTTTACTTTGGGAGTTTCACCACCAGCAGATGCCTAAAGTCCCGAAGTGGACATAAGTCGTCCGATATGAAGATTACTTTGGGTGCATTCTCAATCGTTGATCAAAATACAGTGGAAGGATAGTGTAAGTAGAATAGCTAAAGTGTCGGAGTAAATGGTGGCCATCCATCACAATGCTTGATTAAGTCCTAGCCGACGAATTAAGCAGTGAAAGGATAAGTGTAAATTGTCCGATCTCTTCGGACATGTGTCTGCAGATCATCGACTCTAGAAGATTGACATACGAAAGAAATGAGAGTTTGAGAACTAAAATTCCTGAAGGTTGGACTCACAGAGGAGATCTTGATCGTAGATTCAGAGAGACATGTACCAACATATATTCCACTCCGAAAGATTTTCATATGGGAAAAGAGAGATTTGAGAGTTGAAGCTCTCGAAGATTGGAAGGTTGGAATCAATCGTAGTCGTTGATTTGGAAGGAAGCTACGTGTCGATGGATCATGGAGATCTAGGATCGAGTGTGGAAGGAGGAAAGGAAGGCAGATAACAGTCGTTGATCGCGTGGCATCACCAAGGGATTGGATATCAACAGTCATGCTCAATTGCGTGGCTAGAACATGCTCAAGTCTTAATTTTTCTTGAGCAGGTCGCAATTGAAACCATGGTTTTGGAGAAAGGACACGTGGATACTCGAGGTAAATTGTGGGGAGAAAAGTAGTTTGATTCAAGCCACCTTTGGATGCACCCGCAATCATGTGGTCACATGAGATCATTGCCCAAGTTCATATAAAAAAAAGGGACCTAGCACTCGCTAGACCGAGATTGGGAAGCGACTTATGAATAGGCATGTGGTCACCACCGGTGGTCACATGAAGGAAGGGGCTTAGAAGCCAAAAAAGCCAAAAACGACTGACTGTAAATGCTAGAGAAGATGAAGAGTTGTGACTGCCAGAGAATGCAAAGAATATTTGGATAATGACCACTGATGATGAAAACATTCAGCATAACCGCCAGAGAAGATGAAGAGTTGTGATGATGATCATGAAGAGGACTTGGCGTGAGAAAGACATGCAAAACATATAAGAGAGTGTGATTTTTAGATAGATATGTAGGTGGGTAGAAGGAGAGGTAGTGAATGACCTGAAGTGAAGATCAGAGACAAAATGCACAACATGCATAGGAAGTGCATAGCATAAAAGGAAGAAGAGAAGCTGAACATGGGTGTGGTATGCACAGGAGGAAAAAGAGTAGAGCATAGAAGCTGAAAGAGGCAGAAGTGGAATACAACATAGAAGATGAAGAAGGTCGAGGAGACATGGAGCTGTAATAGACCACATTAGAGATAGAGCAAGTAAGTAAAGTTTTGTAAGTTTCAATCAGGGTGGTAGGGTGGTGCTAGGGAGAATTGCAGTCCTCTAAATTCTAGTTGGTGCTAGAAGATAATATGGGAGTTGGTGCTTCCATCTAGTGGGTTCTAGAGAACCCTGGGAGTTGGTGCTAGAGAAATCTGAGAGTTGGTGCTCTCTATAAGTTGTAGCTTTCTATCAGAGGTTGTAGCCTCATATTTGAGTTGGAGCTCAAATACTGTGATGTACATGAAAGTTGGATATTAATTGACATCCTAAGAAGAAGAGGTTTTCACCTTTATGGGTTTCCTCATGAAAATAAATGTCTATGTGTATTCTGTGTGATTGATCAAATATTGTATATCTATGCATGCTAAGTTATCAACAACACATTAAATAATAATATAAAAGGAATAAAAAATTACAGGAAAAGTTTCAAGATTATTTACATAACTGATTCAAACCCCCCTCTCAGTTATATTTCCAACACCTTCATTTTCAACCATTTCCATCTCTAAAGAATATGGTTGTAGGAATACCAGAACTACAATGAGTACACAAAGGTGTTTGTAGAGGATTTTCACTTGGGAAGAATATTAAGAAGCCATTCTCAAGTAGAGATAATAGATCCAAGGAGATCTTGGATCTAATACACTCAGATGTATGTCATCCTATGCCGGTAAAGTCTCTAGGAGGTTCTCTTTACTATGTGACATTCATAGATGACTTCTCAAGAAAGAATCGAATGTATCTGTTAAAGATGAAAGATGAAGTATTTGGAAAGTTCCAAGAATTCAAAGCTGAAGTGGAAAACTTGACATATAAGAAGATCAGGATGCTAAGATATGATAATGGAGGAGAATATAGCTCAAAGGAACTTGTTTCCTTCTGTAAAGAAAACGAGATTATGAGGGAGCTAATTTTCCCACATAATCCTCAAAAAAATAGCATGGCAGAAAGAAAGACCCATTCCATTGAAGAATCTATTAAGGAAATGATGAGTGACCATAATCTATCCATGTTTATATGGGGAGAAGCAACTATGATATTCATATATATTCAAAATAGAAGTCCTCATCATATATTGAAGAAAAAGACTCCAGAAGAATCCTTCTCCAGAAAGAATCCAAGTGTGGAAAACCTAAGGATCTTTGGTTGTCCTGTCTATATCCATGTTACCAAGGAAAAAAGGAAGAGGTTGGAACCTTCATGAAAGAAGAGCATATTCATTGGATATAGTGATACATCAAAATCTTATAGAATCTATGTCCAAGGTTAACAAAAGATTGAAATCAGTAGGGACATAAATTTGGATGAGAACATTGCCTTCAAGAAATCTATAGAAGATTCCATATTGAAGAAGAACATGAATATCATAAGGAAGAGAGTACTTGTTCTCCAGAACATCCCAATGAATAACAAGACCGACCACTTGAACCTGTAGAACTGATTGTTGTACCCAAGAACAAAAAATGACCAACATGGCTAGAATCCACCTTACAGGAAGCAAAAAGATGTAAATCTCCCAGTGGAACTTTTGTTACTTCTTCTTCTTCTACTATGTCTGAGTATATTGACTCAAGGTTCATGTCTGTTTGGGTTTCCAACAAAGCCTCTAAAAATATTGGCCCTCCTGGTAAACCAGAAGGCAACGCAGTACACAAGATGCGCTGCATAGTCTCACACGAGATAGATTTAATGGGTGGCTATAATACTCATGTGTTTACAACCTAGGATTGAGTGCAAGATATGAGAACAGTATATTGAACCATTATTATAACTTGCACATGCAATATACTGTTATTTATGAATAAGTAGGAAATATAACAACTCATTCATTAAACATAACCATAACTACTGAAGACAACAAATATATGCATGCATTCATCACATAACATAAATATTACTGTGGTTCACCCCCTCCTAGGATACGTCCACAAAGATCTGGGTCTTGTCTCTTTTATTATAGTATTTCCGCATCTACTACGTTGTGCACGTTAAAATTATTCTCAGTTGGGTAAGATCTATATGAGGTGAACTAGATTGCACCAGGATCCTCAGCCTATGATCTAACCCTAAAGATCTACCCTCCTTTGTCCTTTCTATCTCAACAAATTATACAAAATAGATCATACGACAAAGTATTACATATCACAACATCTCATAGATAACTCGCTAAACCCAATAATACTTTGAATTGAACGATACCTAAGTATGTATCTGAACCCCTTATGATACCTAAGTATGTATCTAAACCCCTTATGCTACCTAAGTATCTATATCTATACATTATTGTCTCTTCAGCCTTTACAATACTTTACCAAAACCCTAACACTATCGTTGTTAGGTCTTCCCTGCATGTGCGTGTGTTTTTCTTCCTTCCAGCTGGCGCTTTCCTCGTGCATGCTTTCTTTCCCAAAATCGTCGTGCTTTTCCACTTTGGCCTTCTTCCAACAGGCCCTCAACACTGACATTGGGCTTGTCCTGAGCCACTTAACCTTTGTGTTCTTCCTTGATCTCCTTTGTGATCACCTGGAACTTCTCCTTGATCTATGTTGCTTGTGTCTGCACCTGCATGGTCTTCTCCTTGATTGTGTCTACTGCCTGGAATGCAACTTTGTCAATGATGAATCCTGCACATTTTGCCTAGGTCTATGCTATCTGTGTTTTAGCTTCCTCTACTTGTGCCAAGACTTATGCTACCCTCTTTTGAAGTGGTTCCATTTGAGCCTGACACTCATGTTTCTGTGTTTGTGAGTGGTGAGATCTACCTGCAGTTTCTTCATGTCTTGTGCCCCTTTGACATGCTCTATGATGGACATTGTCTTCTATCTCTGCTTGAGGTCCTGGATATCTACGTTGATCCTTTATTATTCCTTGTCCCATCTTTGGACTTGTTGATCCTCCTCTAACTTTGTCCAAAGTTGTGTTTCATTCTCGAACAAGTCCGTTGTTGTGCTAACCTGTCACTCCATCTCTTGTAGCTGCTCTACTACTTCCTGCTTCCTTTGCTCCTTTACTGTTGGTGGAGTAGTGGGTGTGAGATACTCTTGGATATTCTCGATCTCCTTCTGATATTGATTGATTTCCTGTGAAATCTTATCAATATTTTCAGCTACTGTGATTTTATCCGTTTGCGCGGTGTTTGGAATATTCTCGTATGTTCCTGCAACTTTATGCTCCAATCCATTCTTGTGCTCCCTTTCCTCTTGTGTCTCAAACGTATCCTTCTCACATAATATTTCCAGTGCGTCCTGCTTCTCTGTTACCTACTGCAACTCAGCTAAGTCTGAACATGATCGAGATTGTACCTCATGGTTCACGCTAACCTGCAACTTGTGTAGAGACCTAGATGGCATCTATGGAAATACCTGTTGGATTTGGCTTAAGTATTTTAGGGGTTTCTACCCCACGATCTCGTCCATGCGCAACATACTGGGTGAAATGTGGAATGTTGTGTTTGGATGCAATATCGTATGGACTGGATCTCACTCTCCTTCTTCCAATCTTTCCTTTGTTTGTGGTGCTGATGGCCATGTTCCCATGTTGTTTCTTGTTGCCTGTGCGTCCTCAACCTTCTTGAGGAACTGTCACATTTCTACTAGCTCCTCTTGGATTATATCCTTGTGGTGCCCAACATTGTCGAAATCCTCAGATATATAATCCTGAACCATTCGGGCTATCATCTCTCCATCATCCTCCGTGATTGTATATTTTGGAGGCGTTCTTTGCACCTTCGTTTTCTTGTGCACTCCTCCTATATATGTGGTTGGCCTCTTATTCCCACCTGGTTCCTATGGATTGGGACTTGGTGTAGTCCCTTGCGTGGCCTCAGCTTGTTTCTGCTTCTCTTTGGCTGGTTGTGTATTCTCCTTCTTTCCCTTTTGGGTCCCCATATTCATTGCCCCTATGTTTTTCTATGTTGTTTTTGTCTGGCCCATCCTTTGTTTTTCCCTGCCCCGCCTCTTCTTCTTTTGTCTTTTCCAGCAAGTCTTCGTTGAGGACAGGAATCTTCAATTCATCTTCCTAGTCTTTGATCACCATGTTGATGTCTCTCTCTTTGATACAGTAGCGCATCTATAGCCACTACTTATAGAGATTCTTCTGGGTTTGTATCCACATTGTATGTCATGTGGCCTTGAATTTGGCGATGTCTCGATACCATGCGACATCCTCTGGTGTTATTCTCCACATTTTTCTGATGGCCTCCTGCAAATCACATAGGTATCCTTCAAATATGGACCCATTCATCCTTTTGTGCCTCGTATCCGATGTGGCATTCATCAATAAGAACCTTGCTCCCTGATTCGGCTTGGGTCTAGTACAAAACATTACATACCTTGGTTCCCTCCATCCCATAAAGGCTATTAACATGATCGACCATGAATAGTGAAAATTTGTTCCTAGATCCCGCGCATCCTTGCAGTCATCCAGAAACAAGTTAAAGAGATACGACGCCCAACTCACTGTGGTGCCCTCGGCACATTAGGCTGCAACTGTGACAACCCCATCCAGAACTTCCTCCTTGTGGAATTTTCTTAGTAGCTTACAGGCTAAGATTTTTGCGCCCATGTATGTTGCAACATCGTTGATCCTATTTATAATGATCCCTCATGTTCCCCTATCAGTACCATACTTCTTCTTCATCTCTTCCGCTAGTGATTTATCCCTAAATTTTTCATCAAGAAAATGTGCGGGATCCATGCGCTGGAATGGCAACCCTGTTATGCTCGCAATAAGATCTACGTCTCTTGAGACAAGCTTGTCCAACCATACGTCCCCACCATGTGTGACTGCTAACAAATGTTTGACACATGCGCTTGTGTACTGAACTCTGCCAAAATGTTGCAGATCCAATAGACCTAAAATTCCTATTTTCTCCAATATTGTTGCCCATCGGAGTGGCTGATCCATCGGTTCCCCAACCGGATTTATGCCCACATTCTGTAAGTATACTCTCTTTGCAAATTCTGGGAACTTGTCTCGGTATGCTACATCATGGTATGAGTATTTGAGCTTGTCAATCTGCCCTAGAAATCCTTCTTCCACCTGTACCCCATCTGGTATATGCAGTAGAATGAGGGCTGTGACTGGTTGCTTGTGAGGTGACCTAGGTACCTGTTGCTCTCTTTTCTTTGGTGGTGGCTAGCTCGAGGTTCCAGCGACTGTCGATTTTTCATCATAATATCATTTCGGCCAACCCGTGACATGTTCTACTATTCCTTTCAGTGGGTGGTCTGAGATAGTGATTTGATATTCATCTGGTTCAAATTATGCTTCCAGATTTGGCGTCATTCCATTGACTCTTGGAGCTGCTTCGGTGTTCTTTGGTTGTGCTTCCTTCAGGGTTTCTGCGTCTTGGTTCTACTGCTCCCATGCCTCTGTTGACATATCTACATTCATACCCTTTTATATTGGCTGTTGGGTTTCTTCCACTACAAGTGTGGGGTTCACCGGTGCTGTGTCTGGGGATGGGATTTTGTTGACATTGACGATCTTCGACGGATGTTGTTTTCTTTCTTCCAAATGTACCCATGACCTGGTTCTAACTCTGGGTTGTCTAGTACTCTGGATTGCTTATTCTTGCTTTGGTGGTGCCATGGTGGTGAATGTTGAACGTTTGTTAAGTTCGAATCGTCTCTGTGACCTCTGTAAACTCTTCTATGTGCTCCTTAGCCTCTATCGCTCTCTGTCTGTTCTCCTTTTGCAAATGGACTTTTTTCTCCCATGTCTGTGTCTTGTATGGGATTTGCATGAAGTTTTTTGAGGATGCTTCCTTAATTATGGGTTCAATTCCCCTCCTGATATTTTGTGCTTGCCATTACTCTGTCTTGTCGACTCCAGTTTGCGCGATTAATTTGGTGTCCCATCGGTCCTTTCCATCATTAAATTCTTCCTAACTCTGTCATTTCGTACTACTTTTGTCGTCTTTCCGTTTCCCTCTTGTTTCCCCTTTTTTGTTTTCGTTGTCCTTCTCCACGCCAAGTTTGTGTTCCTAAGTATGCATTCCCTTTCTTCTTTTGGCGCACTAAGCTTCTGTGGGTATCGTTTAATATCCTTTTTTTTTCTACTGTGTGGTGGGTGGTCGACTATCCTTGTACAACTTGAGTTGGATCCCATTGATCATCCCTCTGAGTTTTGTGCCTAATAATTCTCTCAAATGTGCAGCTCCTCTATCTGTGACACATTTTACTTCATAAGGTCCTAGCCAGTGCATTCTTATCTTTCCTGGGGGTTGAAACGATTTGTTGTCATACATTAATACTAGATATCCTTCCTTGAAAGTTTTCTTCTTGATGTGTCTATCATGCCAAGATGTGTCTCTTGATTTATAAACCTATTGGTGGAACCCTACTAAGATCCGATCTTCCTCCATGGTCATTAACTGATTTAATCACTCATGTATTGCACCTCATTCTGTCATCTATGTGATCACTGATACACAAAATCTTGGTACTAAAAATTCTAATGGCACCACTACTTCTTGGCCATAGACCAGTTTAAATGGTGTGTTCCCTGTCAACTTTTTGCACGTAGTCCGGCAGGCCCATAATACTGCTGGTACTTTGAGGTCCTAGTCATCCCTGTTAGCATTACAGATATTTGTCAGCGCGTTCTCCAGGATTTTGTTAAATGCTTCCACTATGCCATTTTCCTGTGGGTGAAATGGTGTGCTCTTCTGATGATGAACTTCAAACTCATCAGTCATAGCACTAATGGTGCTTTTTATGAAGTGTGTGCCTTGGTCGCTCATCAAAATTATTGGGCACCCAAATAAATTAATCACTTGTTCAAACAAAAAGTGTGTTGTTGTTTCTATGCCACAATCCTTCACCGATGCGACTTTATCCCATCTTGTTAGGTAATCTGTTGCGGTGATAATGTACCTAGTTCCTGTTCTTTTTGCTGGTGGGTTGATTGTTCCCACAAAATCTATTTCCCACTTGTCGAATGCTTGCAATGTTACTTGTGGTCATAATGGCATCTCATCCCTTATGTTGGGTTTAACTACCCTTTGACAGACATCACATCTTTGACAGTATTCCTTTGAGTCTCTGTGAATCGTTGACCACCATAGTCCTGTGAGTAGTACCTTTTGCATGGTAGATTTTCCTACATAATTCCCTCCTACTATTTCCTCATGGGATTTTGCTAAAAATATTGGTCTTTCATGTTCTAACACATATCTTCGCAAGATGCTATTTGTACTCATTTTATATAAGTGTCCTACGATCAGTTGATAGTTTGCGACGTTGACTACCAGGTTTTTCTTCTGCGTGGTGTTATATTCTTGCGGAGTAGTACCTATGCTCAAGTACTGAATGATATCTATGAAGTAGTCATCAACAATATAGACTGAGAATAACTATCCATCCAGGAAGTTGTCTTCTAAATTTGTCGGTTCTTCTCCATTTGTGACTCTTGATAGGTGTTCAGGTCCTGCATTCAATTTTCATGGCTTAACTATTACTTCAAAGTTTAATTCTTGAAATAGTATTAACCAATGACAGATTATCCCCCCCAACACTGGCTTGTTGACTAGTTATTTTAGAGCTGAGTGATCTATGAACATCTTAAAGTGTTTCCCCAATAAGTAATGTCTAAAATTTTGCAGTGTGTAGACCATAACTAGGCCTTCTCTCTCTATAGTGTTATATTTTTACTCCGATTCTGATATTTTTCTTCTTGCAAAGGTTATGGGGTGATCCAAATCCCCCTTTCCTGGATGCACCAAGATAGCTCCAAGGGATATGGCTAATGCATCTACATGAACGTGGAATGTCTTCTCCCAGTATGGAAATACTAATATTGGCGCAGTGACCATCTTTTCCTTAAGGGTATCCAGACCGTGTTGACACTCATCATTCCACTGAAACTTTGTATCTTTTCGTAACAGTTTTTCCATTGGTGCAGTAATCTGTGCATACCCTTTGATAAACTTCTTGTAGTAACCTGTGTGTCCCAATGCCATTCTTAGCTGATAGACTATTTTTGGTGGTGCTAAGTTAACAATTACTGAAATCTTTGCAGAATCTACTAGTAAACCTTGTCTGCATACTATGTGGCCCAATAATATCCCAAACAGTGTTTCAAATATGCATTTATTTATGTTCAATGATATCTGGCACTGCTTGAATCTCTCTAACATCAGTCATAAGACTTCTACATGGTATTTCAACAAACTATATACCATCCAATCGTCCAAGTATACCTCTAGAAACTGGTGGATGAATTCCTTAAATGCGGCGATGACTACTCTGGAAAATATTGTTGGTGCATTCTTCAGTCCAAATGGCATGACTGTGTATTGGTAGGATCCCCATTCTGTCACAAATGTGGTCTTGTATCTGTCTTCCTGTGCTATCTTGATCTGATGGTAGCATGAGAATCCATCAGTAAATGAGTAAGCTTCATGTCCTCCTACTTTCTCTAACACTTTGTCCATGAAAGGTGTAGGGAACAGGTCATGTAGGCATGCATCGTTCAACTTCCTCAAGTCGACGCATATCCTTATCCTTCGTTTTTTTTTTTAAACTACCATCAGGCTTATGCATTCTGATTCTTCGACTGGTTCTATGATTCCATCTTTGAGCATCCTGTCAATCTCAACTTTGACTTTCTTCTTATATACTAGGTTCAATCTGTATGGTCATTGTCTGATTGGTGTCACTTTGGGTCTGAGTGGTATCTTCATTTCTCCTATCTCTCCTGCCATAGCCTTCATCTCTGTAAATGTTGTGGAAAATAGGTCACTGTACTCACGCAACAACTCTATTATGCTTTCTACTATCTCCTCATCCCAGTAATCTCCAATGCTAGCCATTTTGGGATTTTCAACTGTCTCGATGTTGAATTTCTTTACCTTGATCGGTGTGGAAATAACTTCTGATTATATAGGTGGTCCCTCCACTTATATTTCTCCTTCCTCTTCTTCAATCTGAATATCATGTGGGTCATCTTCATCTGGTGCTTCCTCTTGTACATGGTAGCATGACAACAGTTCCTTAACTGTCTGTTTATTCCGTTGTTTCTCTTCTTTTATGAGCTCGACTTGGGTTCCTTGATGAATATCACACCTCTTATATGTTTAAGAGTTGCGTCTATTTTGGGGTTATCATGTTTGAATGATAAAGTGACTGTAAAATTCTGTTGTAATGTCGTCCAGGTCACAATTGCTCTGCACAGTTCCTAGTCTGTGTACCCGTTCACTGGTATGCCCTCTAGGGTGTGTATAAAATAGTGAGGTCATTCCTCTAGGGGTGTCATTTTCCACAACGTTCTGCACTCCTCCAAGTGTTTCACTGGTGCCCCTTGTCCATCATACTTCTGTTGCTTGTTGTCTTTTTGTTCTGCACCGAACCTTATGCGCATCAACCGCTTACATTGGTACCAATCTGTGATGGTCTCTTTGTGTGTGCCCCACCATCTTGCAGGTGTGGCCTTGAGTGCTATATCAAGTGATAACAGTCTCTAATTTTCTAAAAAATTGTCTTCCAGGAGTGGCCTTGAGTGCCAAGAATGTTTCCAAATATTTTATTCCATGGAAATTAGGTAGTTCCCTTACTTTTGTGCCTACTCATCTTAATGTGCGGTCTATTCTTGCACATATTCTTGTGGAAAATTCATGTAGCCTTTGTTGCCAGTTCTCTAAACCAGTATCTGATTCTATTGTGCATGAAGTAATTCTCCACCAAGTGAGTATCCCATCTTCAGTTGGTTTTACGTAATCCTCATCATGCACAATTTTTATGTAAAACTCGTTGATTTCATCTAAGTCTAAGAAAGTTGGTTCTACAAACCTCTCCCCTTCCGATGGATCTAATGGCGCAATGACCCTGTATTCTCCTGACTCAAATGTCATTTTCCTGGTCTTCAAGTTTATTATGGCTTGATTGTCAAACCCCTAATCCAGACCAAGCAATGTTAGGCAAATCAATAAACACGTATTTCTCAAGATACTTGTGGGGTGTTACTCTAGGGTTTCTGTTATATTTTTGTGCAAACTCTAGCTCTTTTGTCTTTAGTCAGCTTTCAATCTCTT
Organism: Picea sitchensis; assembly: GCA_010110895.2. Classification (NCBI taxonomy): domain Eukaryota; kingdom Viridiplantae; phylum Streptophyta; class Pinopsida; order Pinales; family Pinaceae; genus Picea; species Picea sitchensis. Next base: position 58,838 of record SNQJ01S0075691.1, read on the forward strand.
CTTTTGTGGGATTCCATGGTCTCAACATCCCCTTCTGGTAGATCATTGTTGTGGGGTATTCTACCCTAAGGACTAACAAGCTAGGGCTTAAACTTGCATGCATATCATGACCCTTCATAAACTACTTTTAACCTTCTACCCCAACCTAAAACCCTTTTTCACAAGAAAACAAGGGAAGAACCAACTAACCTTTTTATAGACGGTTGGTGTAGATCCTCCGTTGAGCTTTATCTCCTTGCTTCTACTGCTCCTTCCAAAAAGCGATCCTGCAATCAAGACAAAACTATGCATGCATGCTACTATTCTACTAGAGGGTTAGAGATTAAACACAAATCACATAAACATAGAAGACTCATGTATTTGGGACGGGAAAAATATCTTTTTATTAATCTCAATATGAACCAACTTACAATGATTATAGAGACCAACCACCGTTCCTCGATCCTGATCCTGGGCTCCTCCTCTTCTTTGTCCTCCAACTGCTTTGCTTGAATTCTCCTAAAGCTTGAGGAAATGCTAAAGGGTTGAGACAAAATAGATTCGGCAATTGGGCAGAGTTTCTT
>SNQJ01S0075692.1:0-14554 GCA_010110895.2 Picea sitchensis
TTTTCTCAGGAAAGTATTCTTAGTGAAGAGCTTGATTTTCCATCATCATAACATTATCACAATGACCAAAATTGTGGATAACAAGGACTCTAGGCCTCGTTTCCAGAATATATGAGCTAAATTCGATGGAAGGAGACCTATTGAAAGGAGAGAACTAAGGCATCTCTCATTAGTCAACACGAGGTACAAAGAAATAACTTGATGATTTGGAGGAACTTGGAAAAAGAGGATGTCCAATAACAAATGACCCTATGTGTATTTCGCATGCACCAAATGCAAGTAGTGCACAAAAAACACCCTCTGAATAGCATCCAATAAGTAATATTACCAAAAAAGGAAAGGAAACCACCAATAAGGATAATGGCATCCAAGGAACTGCATGAATCCCAATGTGTGAATATATTTCTTGTTGTCGAACAAAAGGGAAACCCCTTGGTCAATGACCAATGAGGAGATGTTGACTAATAGGTTCAAGGTTACTATAACATCCCTAGCCACCCATAGGCCGGGGTATGATACCATCAAGCCCACCCTTGGACTTCGTACTCTTACCGGTACCTTCTTTTTTTAATAAGGATGCATAAGATAAAATATTTAACGACATGCACAACAATACCTGGCAAGCATGCATAATCTAAGATTTAGTTAAATGATAATTAAAATACACAATGGAATACATTCATACACAGATAATAATATCACAACAGAGAGCACTTATCTTTATAAAAAGGTGACACCAACTGGTTGTTGACCAAGGACATTCCACCCAACTGTAGACACCACTACTCCAAATCTCAACAACAATGTCACCCCCGAGCTAGGGCTATGAATCTACAAGGACAGTTCCAAAGTGTACTTGGGTTCCCAAACCAATCATCTCTCAAGATCTCATAGGTTTCCTAGCACCCACAACAATCCAAGTACCCAGCTCTCTTCCACCCATCCTGTACCACCCAAAAGAATGGACCTCCACCCTTCTCTTCCACGCAATCCCTCAGGCAGTCCTTCTCCTTTTTCCAGGGCCTCTAGCACAGCTGGTCCAAAATATCAATTCTAGAACTCTCAGGACTCGCAGTTGTGAAAAAAACAAGGCACATGCCAATGCATCTCAGACATGTCGGCCCCAAGTCATGGCTAGATTTCACAAACGACCATTACAGCCAACTATCTCGTGGCTAATCTTCAACAATTCCTCAAGCCCCCTCTCTTGTGGAATCATAGCCCCCTATAACTCTAGTCCTTGTTCGTCTAGTACCCAACGATCTATTTATTATTAATAATGATCAAAACATTACATTTCTTGGGCATACTGGCCCTTTAATAATTGGTTGGGCACCCTGGCCTCTCAACATTGTAATAATACGTTATTTAAAATGGGGTTTCAAAACCTAGGGTGTTACATCCCCTCCCCCTTATTTTGGCACTTTCCTCAGTGCATATACAAAATAGAGACCAAAATCTCAAATTTATTCAAAAAGCTACGGGTACTTTGCCTGCATGGTATCTTCATGCCCCCAGGTAGCATCTTTAGGACCGTAGCAGGTCCACTGAACTTTTACCATCTCTATAACTCAATTCTGGAGCATTTTCACTTTTTTGTCCAATACCCACACTGGTTGAACCTGAAAATCTCCCTCTATCTCTACCTAAATCAGATTCCAATCAATAACATGGTTAGGATCATGTACATATTTATTTAGTAAAGAGACATGAAATACATTATGCACATTCATGGAAGTAGGCAATGCAAGCATGTATGTAACTGGCCCTACTATGTCCAATATTTCAAATGGACCACAGAATCTAGCTGTCAGCTTTGTACAACTACCCAAATTCAAAGAGATTTTCTTGGGCTTCACTTTCAAAAGTACATGCTCCCCTACTTTAAATTCTCTAGTTGTCTTGTTCTTGTCTGCATAAAATTTCTTTCTATCCTGAGCTGCCTTTAAATTATGCTTGATCTTGACCACATGGTCTTCCATGTCCTTGAGAAAATCTGGACCAAGTACCACTCTATCTGTTGGGTTGTCCCAGCTTACTGGAGTATCTCATTTCCTACCGTACAAGAATTCAAATGGGATCATTCTCAATGAATATTGATACCCATTATTATATGCAAACTCAACCAAGTGTAAGTAATCTTCCCACTTAGATGGCTTATCCATCACATACATTCTCATCATACCTTGAATTATTCGATTGACTCTCTATGTTTCCCCATCTGTTTGGGGATGATATGTTGTGCTAAAGTTTATATTTGTGACAAATCCTTTAGACAATCCCCTCCAGAAATTGGAGGTAAAATTCGTATCTTTATCCGAGATGATTGTCCTAGGTATCCCATGCAACCTAGCAATTTCCTTCATGAAAATTTCTGCAATATTAGTCGTTGTATGCATTGTCTTCACAGGCACAAAATGAGAAGCCTTTTTTATTTTGTCAACCACCACCGTGATTGAATCATGTTGTTTATTTGTTCTGGGTAATCCTGTGATGAAATCCATGGTGTTCACTTCTCATTTCTTCTCTAGGATTGGCAATGGCTTCATCAACCCCGTCGGGTGCCTATGCTCAGCCTTCACCTTCTGACATTCCATACATCGAGCGATGTAATCAGCAACATCCTTCTTCATTCCTGGCCAAAATAATTGGCTTCTTACTGCTGTAATTGTTTTCTGGTAGCCGTGATGTCTAGCATAAGGAACATCGTGCATTTCCTTCAGTACCAAATTCCTCAGTTCTCCAGAACTAGGAACATAGATTCTATTTTTATGCATGAGTAATTCGTCTTCCTTTATCTCACACTCCTTTATTTTCTATTGTACATATCCTTGTTGTAAGATTTCGTTTACCTGTAGCTAATGCTTGTCTGTAACAAGACCATCTAAAAAAATTCTATTCAATTCTGACTAATGCATACTGACAACAGTAGCATGCATGATATGAAATCTTCTATTAAGTGCATCGACAACTTTATTCTCCTTTCCTTTGATATGCTTGATATCGAAGTCATATTCACTTAAAAATTTTACCCCTCTTGTTTTCTTGGCATTCAAGGTCGGTTGTTCAAAAAGATACTTCAGGCCAATGTGGTCTGTCCTTAATTTGAATCTCTTCCCCATGAGATAATGCCTCCACATCCTCAAGGTGTGAACAATGGCAACAAGTTCCAAGTTGTGTGTGGCATAGTTTTTCTCATGTTCCTTAAGATTTCTAGACTCATATCCAATGACATGTCCATTTTGTGTGAGGACTCCCCCATGTCCTTCCTTACATGCGTCTGTACATACCACAAAAATTTCCTTTGGGTCAACAATCTTTAACACAGGTGCACTAGTAAGTAATTCCTTCAACATATTAAAATTATTTTCACACTTGAGTGTCCATTCAAATTTAGTTCCCTTCTTTTGCAAAGAAGTGATGGGATGAGCAATCTTAGAGAACCCTACTGTGAACCTTCTGTAGTAGCCAGCTAATCCCATAAAATATTTGACGTCTGACACATCTCTAGTGTTGGCCATCCTCTAATGGCTTTGATTTTCTCTGGATCTACTCTTATGCCATGCTGTGAAATAATGTGTCCCAAGTAATGGATCTTCTTTTGATAAAAAGAACACTTACTAAACTTGGGATACAATTGATGTCCTCTCAGTGCTTGCAACACCAGTCTTAAGTGATGTTCATGCTCCTCTTCAGACTTAGAATAGATAAGTATGTCATCCAGGAATATTATGACAAACTTATCCAAATAATTTCTGAATATGCCATTCATTAAGCACATGAAGACAACTAGTGCATTGGTCAGTCCAAATGGCACCACTACAAATTCATAATGCCCATACCTAGTCCTAAAGGTTGTCTTATGAATGTATTCTTCCTTGATTCTTACCTGATGGTATCCTGCTCGCAGGTCAACCTTTGAGAATATATTTTCTCCTCTTAGCTGATCAAAGAGGTCATCAATTCGGGGTAGAGGATACTTGTTTTTTATAGTGCACTTGTTCAATTTTCGAAAGTTAATACACAGCCTCAAGGTTCCATCTTTCTTTTTGAAGAAAAGTACTGGTGCTCCCCATGGTGAAACACTTGGACGTATGTACCCTTTCTTCAACAATTCCTCCAACTGTATTTGTAATTATTTTAACTATGGTGTGCTCATTATGTAAGGTATTTTTGACACCGGGGTAGCTCCTAGCACTAAATCAATTGAGAAATCTATCTCCCTCCTTGGTGGAAATCCGAGTATTTCTTGGAATACATCTTCAAATTCTTGTAGTACCAAGGAATCTTCGAGGCTTGGCCCCTTTGTATTTTCGGGCTCTTCCACATGAGCTGCATACAATTGACATCCTTTCCTAAAACATTTTTTTAGTTGTAAGGTTGAAATCTCCCTTATAGAGATGGGTCTTGGAACTCCTTTCACAGTGCTATGTTTTCCATATCCATCAAGACATGTAAATGTCTTGTTATGACAATCTAGGAAAACATGATGCTTGTCCAACCAATACATTCCAATCATAATATCACAAGACCCCAATGGTATGATATTTAGATCAATACTAGTATTCACACCATTAAGACTTATGTAACAACTTCTGACCATGCCATGGATTCTTCTTTTGGTTCCAGTGGCTAACTGAACCAAAATTTCTTTTCCAAGTTTACTTTTATCCAAATGTAATATATCCACTATATTAGGATCAATGTAACAATGAATTTCTCCTGAATCAATCAAAATAGGAATGGGCTGATTTATGATCTTACCTTCCACCTCGATCATATTGGATTGGTACTCTGCTTGTCGATCATCTAAAGATACATAGATTCTTCCCATATCTTCGAATGTTGTAGCCTCTTGGATGTTGTGAACAATCTTCACTCTGTCCTTTCTGTGTGGGAAATCCTTGTACATGTGATCTTCCTTGCATCCCCAGCATTGGATTGGTGTTTTTCCCCTTTTCCCCAAGGAATCTTCTTTCTTGAAATCCCTCTTAACATACTGATCTTGACGATTTCTATTAGGCTCATTCCCGTTGAAGGAATGTTTGAATCCTTTCCTCCTCTGATAGGACTTCTCAATCTTCTTTTCCTTCCAATATTTCTGCCAGGATTCTCTTCCCTAGCCTTGATCATAAAGTTATTTATCCTTCCTGATGGCCTTAGTCAAGGTCTTGGGTTCATCATACTTGATATTTTCCTTATAAAAGGCTGGCAATCCACTTAGAAATATATATATTTTCACTTTCTCATCACCAATGAACCTAACATACTTTAACAATCCCAAGAACTTCTTCTCGTACTCTGCCATAGTCATGCTTCCCAACCTGAGTTCAAAGAACTCCTGCATTTTCTTCTCATAGAAATGATCTGAGAGGTACTCCTTCTGGAAGTACTTCTTGAACTGCTTCCAACTGATCCTACTTTCATTAACATGTTCCACTTGTTTCAGTTGGTCCCACCACATTGTAGCTTTCCCGTGTAAATGAATAGTTATGCAACTAAAAATATCTCTGGAGTCTAAGAAACCATGCTTCAACATCATCTTCCCTTTCTCTTTCACCATCGAAGGAAGATGGCTTGAGATTCCTCATCTCTCCTTGCAAAATATCTACCTCTTGTTTCCTTCTTTGGTGTCTGAAAGGAGACACCTATGGACTGCTTACAGGATCATCCGATGCATAAAAATTTCTTTCTGAGTAAGGAGGTGAGTGGTGTCCATGAGCCCTGCTGGCACTTCTGGAATACCCATCTTTTCCATGATCATCCCTTCCTTCATGGCACCTGCCTTATTCCTCTTTTCTTGAGTTTGATCCCTTCTTCATTTGTCTCTGCAACTGATTTAAGCTCTACAACACTTGAGCATTTATCTAAATTTTCTCTCTCATTAGTCTCTCATTGTCTACTTTGTAGCTCTGCACTTCCATCTTCAGTATTCTTACCGTTTCTATTAACGTTGCATGTTCTCCTTTTCCCTTGTGTCCATTGGACTCAATCTTTGCATTACCAAATCTGGTATTCTGGCCTTCGACGTCCTTATCATGACTAGAGGCTCCCTCGCCTTATTCCATTTATTCAATACGCATCCTGAGTTGATGTGTTTAAACCCCTTAATTATGCAAAATGTGCAAGAGACCATTTTGTTAGAATTATGCATACAATAAACAAAATTTCCAAACCATGTTACAAGTCCTTTATTTTTTTGTTCATGGAGATCATATCCCCATTCTTCGAAAATAACAATGTCTTGTTATCCTTGGTTGACAAAGAGTTTTATCTTGCGTAGGCGCTTCTTTCAAACCACCTTCCCAGGTGACCCTGACTAGAAACCGTGGCTAAATCCTTCCTTAGCACTTTTTTGTCTCAAAGACCACCAATTCAGCCCTTATCCCTCCTTCCCTCATCTCTCAATCTGCATATGACCATGGCCATGACGCTACACTTAGCTTAAAAAGAACTTGTCCTGCGCTTCGGTACTTCGAAACTTTCAGCCAGGCCTGCATCAATGGTCCTCGTCCTCTTTCATGATCAACGATCGAGATCCACTTCGAGACTCCCCGCTTCGGGAGTCTCAACTTTCCTCGCTTGCCTCCTCCCAGAACACTTTTACCCAGAGTTCATGATCTGTCGACGAGTTTCCTCCCACAGATCATCAATTGTGAATCTCTTTGTCTCTTCAGGCTTCGGAAGTTTCAAAACTTTGCTCCTGCACTTTCTCCCGTAGTGTTTTCACCCGAAGTCGACGATCCTTCGACGTGTGTCTTCTGGAATCAACAGTCGATATGTACTCGGGCCTTCGAGAGTTTTCAACCCAACGCAACCTGCCACATCTTTCCCCTTTGTAGTGCCCAGTCTCCAGACTGCACGATTTGTCACCATGTGGCGAAATACTAGAAGCGGACACGTGGCCCAATCAGGAATGTGCCATGTGTCATGTTCTAACTGATTTTTCAATACTCCAAATGCCCAAAACTTACTGACACATAGCACACATCCCATGTGTCCACGTCATCCTAGGTGATGTCCGCAAGTCACATCACTTCTGGATCAAACGACCCAGATTCACCTCGGACAATCAAACACTTGAGATTTACTCTAGATGATCTGGTGACTAAGATCTATTTCAGATGATTGGACGATCGAGATTTACTTTGGATCTTCGACTCTCTGGGCTTCAAGAGTTTCAAATATCAACTGAAAAACTCTCGAACAGATCTCTCTAGAGTTATTGATCTTATGACATGTACCTCTTGGTGATCTACGATCATGATCTACTTCGGCTATTTCACCTCCTCCTTGTCCACAAACTTCTAGAGTTGTGGATCTCGCACCACTTGTCTCTCCTTGATGATGGACGGCCCCAAACTACTTCAGTTATATGGAGTTTCTATGTTCGAGCCCTAACATGTCACATCACTTACTGCCTTTCAATTTGCGGGGGCACGCATTGATGGTTTGGATTAACCCTCTTTTCACCCCGTAATCCTCCTGATGCTGACACGTAACCCCTCGGTGAACCTGAGGTTTCGATTGCGGGACCGCCTTGAGGAATTATCTCCCGTGCAACTTGGTTCCCCACAATGTTGGTTTTCCTTTGATCTCTCTCTCCAATGGGATCTGATGGTGGTGACCTTAACCCTTGCTTCATTTTCATCGGATGACCCCTGTTCACCTATCCTCTGATCCAATGATCTCAGATTTCTCCTAATCCTACAGTGGCGATCGCTCTTGAATTTGAAGGGGACGATCACGATCCTTCGAACCTCTTACAACGTGTCTCTGGTGATGTAACTCCTGCGTAGATTCTGCAACGTCATTCCTCCTGATATTTTGAACTCCATGGTCAAAGTTCGATCTGTAACCACGAGACTCTGACCAACAGACCCGACCCATACTAGCCCAGTGTTTCAACTAGAAGCTCAGATACCAAACTGTAACATCCCCAGCTACCCATAGGTTGGGGTATGCTACCATCAAGCCCACCCTTGGACTTCGTACTCTTACCGATACCTTATTTATTTAATAAGGATGCATAAGATAAAATATTTAACGACATGCACAACAATATCCAGCAAGCATGCATAATCTAAGATTTAGTTAAATGATAATTAAAATACACAGTGGAATACATTCATACACAGATAATAATATCACAACAAAGAGCACTTATCTTTATAAAAAGGTGACACCAACTGGTTGCATACCAAGGACATTCCACCTAACCGTAGACACCACTGCTCCAAATATCAACAGCAGTGTCACCCCTGAGCCAGGGCTATGAATCCACAAGGATGGTTCTAGAGTGTACTTATGTTCCCAAACCAGTCATCTCTCAAGCTTTCACAGGTTTCCCAACACCCACAACAATCCAAGTACCAAACTCTCTTCCAGCCAGCCTATACCACCTAAGAGAATGAACCTCCACCCTTCTCTGCCACGCATTCCCTCAGGCAGTCCTTCTCCTATTTACAGGGCCTCTAGCACAGCTGGTCCAAAATATCAATGTTGAAACTCTGACAACTTGCAGTTGTGAGAGAAGCAAGGCACAGTCCAATGCATCTCAGACATGCAGGCCCCAAGTCATGGCTGGATTGCACCAATGACCATTACAGCCAACTATCCCATGGCTAATCTTCAACAGTTCCTTTCCCTTTACCCAATCGAGAAGTAGGTGGGGATGGATCGATGAATGGGTGAGTGAGTGCATGAAAGGGTGTGAAGGAAAGAATGTTACAAATGCAGGAGTGAAGGAGCAGATGAGCCAATGACCAACCCCACAATCAGACCAGGGATGGGTTTAAGTATTTTCATGGGGAATAAAGACCCTCCTGGATTTCCCCAAGAATCTCATGTAACCGATCCCCTCCCTTAGGAAAAAAGGTTAATTAACATAGGAATAAACATTTATCCCCTCAAGCCCCCTCTCTTGTGGAATTATAGCCCCCTATAACTCTAGTCCTTGTTCGTCTAGCGGCCAATGATGTGTTTATTATTAATAATGATCAAAACATTACATTTCTTGGGCATACTGACCCTTTAATAATTGTTTTGGCACCCTGGCCTCTCATCATTGTAATAATACATTATTCAAAATGGGGCTTCAAAACCTGGGGTGTTACAGTTACCTACCCATAATGAAAGTAGGACCAGGGTGCACGGTAGGACTACAACTTCATGTAACTCTGAGACACACTAAGGGTATGGTCTACATGCAAAATCAAGAGTTCTAAGAAATGTCCAACACAAGCTTATAGAATTCCTTTGAATAAGAGCATGAGACATATAGAGGACTCCGACAGCATAAACTTGCTGATGAAACTTTGTGATGCAGGAGGCATCAATCAAACTCTCCATAGGGACTAGAAGAATAACCAGTTGAAGGAGTAAACTCTAAGAAACGAGATCAACTTCCTAAGGTGATCATAAACCCAAACTTTGGATGACAATTGGACTCAAAAGTTTGTGCTATGTTCAAAGGCGACACGACTGCTGCCAATATAAGATAATATTATTTTCCCGCCCATCTTTTTTTTTTTTTTCATAGGCAAATGAATGCTATGATACAATGGAGGAAACGAGTGTCACAAATAAGAAACTAGTTCCAACAGTATAACATACCTATTCTCAATGCAAGAAGGTGCATGCAGGGCATGGACACTCGGGGGGATGTTTCCTCTTAGGGTACAGGGTGTCAAGCTGCAAAGGATATAAATAAGGCTTTGTTTAACGGGTGATGCAAATTGATGAGGTAAGAGGCTTATAACGAGAAAGGAGGAACTAACAACAGGCTCAATACCGCAAGGAGGATGAAATGAAATCACAACTTAACTCCAAAGAATGTCATTTTTCGTAAATTTAGTCCCCCGGGCCCGAAAAAGTATAAAACAATACCCAGGACAACTCTTCTAGCCAATGTTGACTAGAGTATTCATTTTTTGAAATTAGTGTACTTGGTCTGAAAGAGGGTTAAACTTACACCAAATAGACGTCCTTTCAAATCCATTTAATGAGTGTGAAAGAGACAAATTCACTCGAAAATGTTTTCATTTTTTTAGAGAGTCAGAAAAAAGCTTAACTAAGACTCGGGGGGAGTCCCATAGGTATAAGTCTAGATGCTTATGAGTAAGAATATTGGGTTCAAATGAAAAGTCATATTCGAACTATAAGGGACTCCTGGTCCTATGGAATAACTTTTGCATGGGCACCAAATGGCACAAAGGTTCTAACTAGGGCACCCATGTTTGGTAAGCCTCTATCGCTTAATAATGACACTTCTAGTAACAATAAGAAGGTTATGTGTCACTAATAAATGGGTTTGTACCTAAGGCATATGGATCACATTCATAGGATAATGAAAATATGCAAGATGGAGTGACAACCTATCCTATATGTTTGTAAAACAAAATACCTGCCGAAGTCACAAACGAGCGATATGACGCTAGAAACTGCAAAAATCCATGGAAAAACCACTAAAACCAACTCCTTCCACTACATTATTAGTCCACTAGGTCCAAAAATAAGTATACACTATATAAAATGGAAACAATTTTTTACTGATAGTAAAAATAACCAATTTTACCATACCATTTGAGTTTTTTACCCACTTAGTGCATTTTGGACCAATTTACCCATGATCTTCAAGTGTTGATTGCGGGAGCTACAATCGATGAAATTGACAACCGTCTGGATCAAGTAAGTGCCCTTCCCCTCCTATTCATTTTAATGGTTTAAATTTTAAAATTAGTCCTCATTTTTTGAGTTTAAGAGGGCGCAAAGTGTAAACTAGGGTGTACGCAAGCTATAGTTCATCGGGTCGCATAGATGGAGACATGTATGTTGGAAAATCAAAGCCTACCCACATATATTTGGCCCTAGACGTGACTGTTAACATTACAAGCCACGTACAAGTCTGTAAACAAGTTTTTTAATGAAATTAACTCAAAAAAATGGTTTCCCTCTTATAGGATGTTGCTTGAATGGAGAGAGAGGGAGCATGAGGAAGTATATACATCAATGGAAAGAGATGCAGTGCAAGATACCGGATATAATAAATATGCAGAACAAAAATAAAATGTTAGAAATGGATGAATAACAGTAATATAACCAACATAATCTCCACAATAACACAGAAATGATATAAGAACAACAACATAAATAACACTTTGATTCAAAAAGCAATGTTCACGGGCCTCTTCGAGGGGGCAACCTCCAGTCAAGCAGTGCTCTGTTACAATAATATCCAAGCTAGGGTTTTCATACCCTCAACCCTTATTTATACTAAATATGTCTATCAAGAGAAGCATCTAGAGGAAGATCCTTCTAGAAGCGGAAGCTTCTATTAGGTCTTCTTACATCCACCTTATTCTATTTTATTGAAAATCCTTATTAATATTGACCTTTATTACATCCGAATATATTGATCTACCTATGTGTGGGTTAGGACCCTAACATGTCTGCCCCCTTAAAAATAGTCGTGTCCTCAAGGCTTGAGATGTGGAAACTTCTACAGAATGGTAGCTGGTTCCCAAGTGGCATCTATTGGAGTCGTATCTTTCCACTAGACTAGCACTTCCTTGATGGTTCTTTGACGCGGACGATGCTCACGCTGATCCAAAACTGCTTCTGGTTGTAGCCAAATGGATCCTTCTTCAGCTAACTCTGGAAGGTTGTTTTGAATTTGGAACCTAGTTCCAATCACCTTCTTTAAGCATGAAACATGAAAAACAAGATGTAGCTTCGACTGACTAGGTAGAGTTAACTGATATGCGACTTGTCCCACATGCTTGAGAACTGTATAAGGACCATAAAATTTGGGCGCTAGCTTTTGACAATGCTCGGCCTTGAGGAAAGTTTTCTTATATGGTTGCAGTCGCAGAAACACCTGACCCCCTTCTATAAATTGACGTTCAGAGTGACCTTGATCTCCTTGTTGCTTCATGTGATTCTGTGCCATGACCAAGTTCTCTTTAAGGGTACGAAGAATGTCCTCTCGAACTGTAAGTGTTTGGTCAACCGCCTGGACCTTCGAGGTACCCGGTAAGTATGAGAGAACTGAAGGTGGCTTCTGTCCATATACTGCTTCAAAAGGAGTCATGCGAGTAGTTATATGGTAGGAAGTGTTGTACCACCATTCGGCTAGGGGTAACCATTGATCCCACTGATGTTGTTTTTCAGAGGAAAAACACCTCAGATATGTTTCCAAACACTTGTTGATAACTTATGTTTGACCATTAGTCTGGGGATGATAAGTTGTGCTAAGATGCAATTGGGTGCCCTGTAGATTAAACAGTTCTTGCCAACAATTGCTTCTGAAAGTTGGGTCACGATCAGAAACAATAGAGTGTGGCATGCCATGAAGCTTGAAGACCTGGTCCATGAAAATTTGAGCCACCATGGATGTAATAAATCAGTGTTGAAGAGCGTAGAAATGAGAATACTTGGAAAGGCGATCCACAACCACCATTATGACTGATTTATTCCCCGATTTGGGTAAGTCGGTAATAAAGTCCATAGAGATATCCTTCCAAATAGCAGGTGGAATCGAAAGCGGTTGTAGTGTGCCCAGAGATTTGACTGTTTCTCCCTTGTTTCATTGACACACCTCACATTTAGCGACAAAATTACAGATGTCCTGTTTCATACCATCCCAGAAAAAAGAATGTTTGACCCTGTCATATGTTTTGGTGAACCCTGAGTGCCCCACTGTGGGTGTAGCATGAAGCTCAGAAAGTACCGTGGATTTAAGCTTTGATTGTTTACTTAAATACAAACGACCTTTGTATCGAAGCTCATCCTGGAGCCAAGAGTACCCTGGGGGAGTCGGAGCCTTGGTCTGCAATTGTTGGATCAGATGTGAACTTTTGGGATCTTGAAGCCATTCCTGACGCATAGCTTGGATCCAATCGGGTACAATGAAGGAAAAGAGAAAAAAGGGATCCTTCTTCTTCATATTTTCGGGACAGTGCATCCGCCACTACATTGTCTTTTCCCTTCTTGTAAATGATCTCATAATCATATCCAAAGAGCTTAGTCACCCATTTTTGTTGCTCCGGGGAGTAAATGTGTTGTTCTAGAAAGTACTTGAGGCTTTGATGGCCGGTCTTAATTTGGAAGCGTTGCCCCAAGAGATAAGGGTGCCACAGATCAACGACATGCAGAATAGCCAACATTTCCTTTTCATAAATGGGTTTTCCCATATTCCTTTCAGACAGTTGCTTGCTGGTGAAGGCCAAAGGTCGACCCTCTTGCATAAGGACAATGTTGATTCCTTTCCCTGAGGCATCACATTCCAACACAAAGGTCTTTGTGAAATCAGGAAGGTCCAGAACCAGAGTGGTGCACATGGTCGTCTTCAAGGTTTGAAAAGCTTGAGAAGCAGCTGGAGTCCAAGTGAAAGAGTTCTTTTTTAGGAGAGCAGTGAGAGGTGTTGAAATCTTTCCATAGTTCTTAACAAACTTGCGATAATACCCTGTTAAGCCCAGAAATCCACACAAGCTTTTGAGAGTCTTTGGGTGTGGCCAGTCTTGCATTGCTTCAATCTTTTTCGGATCCACCTTGACACCATCCTTTCCAACCAAATGACCCAAGTATTCTACTTATGAGGCACCAAAAGCACATTTACACTATTTCAGGAAAAGATGGTGCTAAGAGAGTAGATGGAGAACTTGATCCACATGAGTAAGATGGTTTGTCTAGGTTTTGCTATAGAAGAGGATATCATCAAAGAAAACTAAGACAAAATGACAGATAAAGGGATGGAAGACATGATTCATGAGGCTTTGGAAGGTGGAGGGGGAATTACACAAGCCAAAGGGAAAGACCAAAAACTCATAGTGGCCCTCATGAGTGTGAAAGGTCATCTTGGGAATGTCTGCCTCTTTCATACGTATTTGGTGATAGCCCAAGCGAAGATCAAGTTTAGTAAAGAATTGGGCGCCACTCAATTCATCCAGGAGGTCATCAATGATAGGAATGGAAAATTTGTCTTTAATGGTCAATTTGTTAAGGGAACGAAAGTCAGGACACATTCTCCAAGAACCTTCTTTCTTCAGGACCATGACTACAGGAGAAGAGTAAGGGCTCGTACTAGGGCGGATAACGCCTGCATGAAGGAGTTCCTGGACCATTTTCTCAATTTCATTTTTTTGTTAAAAGGGGTGGCGATATGGACGGATATTGGGAGGAAGGCTTCCGGGTACAAGGGGAATGGAATGATCATGAACACCGCGGGAAGGAAGGAGTCCTTGGGGAGTGGAAAAATACCATTTGATGTTTAGAAAGGAGGGCTTGGAGTTCATGCGATACCGGGGGTGTCTTTGTTGCTTGTATGGCATGGAGTTGGGCAATGACACCAGAATGACCTTTTTTGAGCATCTTTTCCATGCGATGGGAACTAATGACCTCGTGTGAACCAGCAGTGATGCCTTGGAATTTATATTGGTGGTCTTCCTGGTCGAATTGCATGGTTAATGCCTTAAGATCCATAAGAATGGGACCCAAAATTCTTAGCCAGTCTGCACCCAACACAATGTCACAACCACCCATGTCGATAGCAAAC
>SNQJ01S0075692.1:14564-29877 GCA_010110895.2 Picea sitchensis
AAAAGTACCCCAAGGACAAATAAACGCCATCTTGTGTTGATCCTTGAGTTTTATTTGAATTTGATTATATCCTGAAAATCCATCCATAAAAGTGAAAACCTCGCTTCCTGCACACTCATCGAGAATTTGATCAATGAAAGGAGTCGGGAAGTTATCTTTAGGAAAAACCTTGTTCTGGTCTCGAAAATCCATACACACATGAATGGTTCCTTGTTTCTTATTCATGGGAATAGGGTTGGATACCCATTCGGTCAAAGGAACTGGGTAGATGAAACCAGCATTAAGTAGCTTCTCTACCTTTGCCTTAATACCAGTGGCCTTCCTAAGATTAATAGCTCTAAGACATTGTCAAACAGGTCTAACAACTAAATAAATCTTGATCTCATGTTCGAAAATGTGAGGTTCGATTCCCGGCATATTCTCATACAACCAAGAAAATATGTCACGAAACTATTTAAAGAGATCATTGTAGATCTAAATTTATTCAAGCGAACAATCTACACCGATATATACATTTTCAATTTTTCCATAAATTCGAGAGATGTTGATCATGACGGTAGGAGAAATATTCGCCATGTTTCCTTTAGCATAAACACCATGCGTATCAAGTGGAACCATGACGTGATTGACCATCTCACTCAAGGTAGATCTAAAGTCATCATGTTCGATCCTAACAAGATCTAGGAGAAAATAAGAGCGATGATGCATATCGTCCCAAGGCCTGTCGAGACCATTCATGGCCTCTAAGATGGATTCATTTGAAGGTAAAGTATCATCGAGGTAATCATTTGAAAAGACGATTAGATGGCCCATATGGGCTCTAAAACAAGATCCTCCTCGTCCGTCTACGAGGAGACAAGATCTGGGAAAGCAGTAGAGTTAAGAATAACCTGATACACAACTTATGTCACTGACAATGGCATTTCCAATATAATATGTGACTGACATTCACAGGACATGGTCGGGGAAGGTAGGGTCCAAGGATCATTGAAATACAAATTACAGAAAGTAACGGACCTCATCAACGAAGAAGACCTACTAGACATGGCATAAATGTGATGAATTGGTGCCACGAAATCAAAGGTACCCATGAGGGAGGAATACATTCCGACACCAATATCCTTAGTTTTCTGCTAAGAATTGTTGATCACTAGGATTGAAGGTCCAACTGATGCATTAGGACTAACATGTGCAAAGGACAATTGATCAATCATCACTATTTTCCCTTCATGAGGAAAATATAAAGTGCAGAAAACAGATGAAATGACCGCAATCATGGCATAAGTCCAATTACACCCTAGTAATAAATTATAGTCAAGGGTTGCATTAACCACTTCGACATCCACCTCCACTATATTTCCACCTAACTAGACCAGAAAGTGGGGAAGAATTATGTGGGGATGGAAAGAATGACCATCAAATGTAGTCAACATAGTCGTATATTGAGAGAGGGTTGGAGAGCCAATGGCTTTCCAACGGGTTAGGGATATCACACATCTTGCAATACCTTCATCAATAATAGTGTGGTTGATGGTATATTTCGAGTAATCTACATGGATTTGAAAGGCCACATGGTAACGCAAGCGAGGCTTAACATATGTGACATCAAACTTGATAACCTTTGAGCCCTACGGGTCTATATCTCCTAACGCATATAACAAGGTGTTCCTATGTGAAGGACACGTTTGGAGAACCTCCAAATCCGACATCGCACAAGTGGTTTGACCCAGATATTCGACGATCGAATAGTTTTGGGAAGCTCTAGCATTGGGATTGTGGACAAAGCGTTTTACTACTCCTTTCAGAATACGAGGCGGAGGCTCTAGATTTTCAATCTGTGAGGGTGTTTCTAGAGGAGGGGGAGACTCTAGACTTGTAAGAGTCTGTGAAGAACCATAATTACGAGACCAAGTGGCTACGTCAATCTAAGACTTGACCATATTAATGCAGAGACGGTCACCTTCATGTGTCGAGGGGTTTTTATTCTCGCTTGACTCATTTCCAATGTTGGAGGACCTTGAAGCCATGCATTGATTATGTGGAAGTGGATTGGTCAACACAACGGGCGGTTGAGATAAAAGCCTCGAGGCTTCCTCAAGTTTGGGGCATATGTGGGTAAGGTGATCATATTTACAAAGTTTACAAAGAAACTCCACCTTCCTCTTTTCTTTCTTTCCCTCATCAACATTATTATTCAATCCATCATTGTTAGCATTGTCATTATTTTTGTTATTATTTATCCCACCCTTACAATTATTACCTCGTCCTTTCTTTCTATTCCCTCATGGTTGTTGGTTACCATTCGATTTGGTCAACGACTATACAAAATGCACATTTGTTGACTAAGTGGGAGTGGAGGACAAAGACGAGGCTTGTCCTGCTACATACTGGCTTAAAGACAAGTCCTTCAACTGGTTCATCACCAAGTCTGTAGACTTCGAATTTGCAGAGCCTATGATGCCATCAACATGAGGCCCAGGATTTTGTCTAGGGTCATAATTCGACCATAGCGCATCAGGAAGAATTTAATCTAACATCCTAGATTAAGCATATATGAGGTCCAATTGTTGGGCTTTGAAAATATCTTGATCCTCAGATGTTACTATATATGTAGAGACATCCTTCGAAATATAAGACAATAAGGACTTAAGGAACCATTCCAACAGGAACTCTGGAGGAATGTAGGATTTAATCAAACTCTTTTGTCTACGCTACTCTTGGATATGGTCCAAGATATGTGTGGTTTTATCTTGATGAAGGGCCGACAGAAGTTCTATGCCAGCGTTGTAATGTATTGGCAACTGGAAGTGTTTGAGAAAGACCAAAATCGTCTGATTAAATTTTTTGTATGTTCCCCCTGGTAGCTCAATATACCATTTTGCTTCCATATCAATGAGGTTGCATTGAAACGGTCTCAAATGAATAGAATTCTCATTAAGAGAATTGGATGAGCACCAAATATGAAAATTAGTAACATGATCACCGAATCCTCACTAGTATTTCCTTCGAATTTAAGAACATTCAAAGGAATCTTAGTGGGGAAGGGGGTCGATGACGGATCGTGACGCACCGGGTCATTCATTAATCTCAAAAATATGGAAATTTAGGTGTGGCCAGAAAAGGGATCTGGTGTTGTTGCATCTGAGCCCATGCTCTCGGGAAAGATTGATGTTGAGGGATTGCAGCCCATCCAGGGTTCTAGTAAACACAATGGCCCTATCCGATATGGTAATATCCTCCTCCAAAATGATTCATAAGAGTTTGTATGGGCACCATACCTATAGGAACAATATAATGAGGGTTATAAAAAAATCCCCTAGGTAGACTAGCTCCTGGCTAGGGGTTTCCCATAGCGTGAAACTGACTCTCCCCGGGTGGAAATCCGGAGGATAGAGGTGGATTCATCATAAAGAATGTGTTAGTCAGAATTAGTGTGGAGGAGGAAGGGGGAAAGGATGGAACATAAGTAGTATCTTGTTCGCTCGATTGAGTACTCCATCCAGGAGAATTGAGACTAGGATTAGACCGAGGGGGAAAGGAGGTCGGATTCCAACCGTAGGATTCGGTTGGGGAATATGACCTCCACCAAACGAGAGAGGAGTATGTGGAGTAACCATGCCCCTAGGTCCAAGAATAGGATTTGTATTATTCGTTGGAATGGAAGATGAAAGTTGTGATGTCATATTTGTCATACCAAAAGAGAAAGGGTTAGAGACTAAAGGTATGGACTGAGAATTGTATCCAGGCCTACCAAAAAGAGCCCCGAAAGGGTTCATTACTATAGGTTGAGTAGAAACCATAGGCCGAATAGGAGTGATGATGTGAACCTTCAGAACTACAACCATAGTGGCTGAAGGAGTCAAAGGAGTTCCATTAACCACATAAGGTATGGGAGTCGAAGGACTCCCAGTATCTTTCAAACTCGACTCAATACTCATAATTGTATAATCACAAGTATGGTAGGTGGAGGTGTGTGTACCACATTTGATAACTTTACACCTTTTAGAAGGAAAATACTCAAGTTGTAGTGGTAACTTTAACAAACGGCGAGACCTGAGAGGAGGTTGGTCTGGCTCCACGATGACTCAAGACTTGAGATATAAAACCAAATCCTAGGGCCAACTAACAATCAAAGAACACACCAAAATAAACAGAAAGGCCAAATGCAGACAAGCAAGATATAGTAGCTAAAGAGGGCCTCCCTCACTAGAGTAGGTATGCCTCACCCAAGAGGGGCCTGAGACTCCCTTCAAAATATAGGAGGTATCAGAATCAGTTATAAGGGCCCTCGTGGGCTTAACAACGCAGTTAGTTAAATCCCTCCAGAGAGGTAATCCTCCATAAAGGTTGTGTGATGTCCAACCCTTATTTGACTCAGGGTACCTGCAGAATAACCCCTGCAAGTAACCTATGTGGCTACTTATGTCAAGAAACTAGAGCCACCACTATATAACCAATGCATAGGTGAACATTCGTAAGTCAGGTCCACCATATGGGCAGGGTAACAAAGCCTGAACTATTGAAAGCACCACCTCCCACGGAGGTAAAGGTACTAGAAAGACCCCCAAATATGAATAGATCTCCAAAAATATCTCTGACACTAAGAAGGTATTAGAGGGATATCTTTGCAACCAACTTCACATGACCTTGTGTTTAACTTCGGTGTGAGAGGAGCATCCTGACATCACTAATTACACAATGGATTTCACCACTCCCTCATCAAACACATATATTTAGTTTAATAGCCTTGAAGAATTTTACTCAAAAAATCCTATTCCAAGGCCCTAAATCCCATGATTGTTTGTCTACTCTGGAAAATAAAATCGTTTATAATCAATTTTAATTAATTAGTGTTACTTTTAATGGATTTGTTTAGTCAATAGATGTGGTCGTGAAACTAAAGATGTTATGACTCAGCATATCAAAGAAATGAATATGAACATAATGTTAAGTCCTAATCTTAAATTCTCAAAAGATGGTAAGTTTTATCAAATGCAAATTTCAATGCAACTCTAGAATTTCAATAAGATGAAATCTTTCCACATATGTCAAGATCAATACGAAACAACCAAAAGATAAAATGCCAAAATGAAAAATGAGAAAAATGTATTTTTTTTGTATTTTCGATATAAAGAAACGAAAAATGCAAGGACTAAATAGGAGCTTGATATAAAGACCCTACTGCAAGCAAAAAGAGACAAGCCAAGCAGGATACCAAGAAGCAAACACTCAGACCAAGATGCAAGGACAACCAATAAAAAAGATGATAAGAAAGAAAACCGCCCGAAAATTCAACAATAATAAGGTTTCCTATCACTCTGCAAGAACTCAAAAGTTAGGACAGAGACCCAAGAAGACTCAGAAACCATCCAAATTCACCCAACAAGCACCAAACTCAGTCAGTAAGCCTAAAATGTTGATGTACGTGACTGTTTGAGAAAAACTTGCGTATGTACGCACACTATAGAAGGAAAAATCACGTATGTATGTGTTTGTCAAGGGAAAACCCGCATATATGTAGTAAAACACCGCCAAGGAAAGGATTAAGCCAAGAAAACTTAGATGCAAAGTAAAAATAGGTTGTCAAGCAATCAGGTGACAAGGAAACTCAAGCTAACAGAGAACAATTCAAGGAGAAAATCACTCCAAACCCCAAAATAGAAGATTCAATCCCCAGTATGGTCGCCAATTATTTTAAGAGGAAAATCATTCTATGGCATGGGGTAAACCACAAAATACAGAATGACTGCAGAAATCAACTCTAATCTCAAGTATTCTATATAAACTAAAAGCTAATAGGACAAGATCAAGAACCTACCTCATCTGGACGTTCGATGAAGACCATCGTTGAGCACACAACTCAAAGTTTTATACATGCAACTTGTCCTCAACAACCAAGATACACAAGCATTTGGTGATAATATATAATGTTAGCATATAAAATAACATAATCCATTAACATACATGACAAATACGCCCATGGAATAACAATTCAAATATTTTCAATATATAAATTGGACGAGAAAAGAGTATTTCTATTAAAATAATCAACAGAAGTATACAAGTGGTAAACTTTTGTGTTAGCGCATCTCGAAACCGAGAAACTAAGTCCCTTCCAGTTGGGCCTCCACCACTTCAATCCTCCACCAAAGGCAATCTCATATAAAGGAGACAATGAGGTTCTCCATCAAAGAAGCAAGAGTTTGGGAGATGAAAAATGTGTTAAGACTTTCAAGGATAAAGGGATGAAGACTCAATGTGAAGTGAAAATTTCTCCAGAGTATCTTTTCTCTAAAAATTTGAATTCTCTCGCCCTCCACAGCTTGGATATGGCTCAATTTATAGCCTACAAATGGAACTGAAGGGTCGATTCAGAACATTTTTAGTATATGGAAGGTCAAGGATCATGGATCTCATGACGTAACATGGAAACCTGACACAATTTTTTATTTTGAGCACCAAAATCGATGTACGCGGGTTGTAATGGTGTAACATGGATATACGCATGTTGTATAATTGGTAGGGCACATATATGTGGAAAAATATGATCTTTTGGCTCTAGGAAGTACAAAAGGGGACTTCAAATTTCCATAGGGAAATGGAAAGGTCATCTAAGCAAGTTGCATGGGGTGAGGCAAAATTTTCTATAGCACTAGTACTAGCCCCTACTCTTCTCTCGTCATGATGGTATTCAAGAAGGAAGGTACATGGCACATGTTCCCTAATTTTCGAGCCATCAACAAAAATTAATGTCAAAGTTAAATTTCCCATTCTTATCATTGATGTTCTTTTGGATGAACTGGGTGGTGCTCAATTATTAACCAAACTTTATCTACATTCTAGCTACCACTAGATATGTATGAAAGAGGACGATATTCCCAAAATTTCTTTCAAACTCATGTAGGCCATTATGAGTTCTTAGTCATGCCCTTTAGTTTGTGTAACACACCCTCCACTTTCCAAAGCCTTATGAGTCATGTCATTTTCCCTTTTCTCCATCAATTTCTATTGGTTTTCTTTAATGATATCCTCATTTATAGTAAAACTTGGCAAGCAAATCTGGCACATGTGGATCAAGTCTTACATTTACTATCTTAGCACAAACTCTTTCTCAAAAAGTCTAAATATGTTTTTATATCTAAGAAAGTTGAGTACCTAGGCCATATTGTTGGCAAGGGTTCTGCTCATGTGGATCCTAAAAAAAAAAGCTATGAAGGATTGGCCTCATCCTAAAACTCTTAAAATTTTGATAGGTTTCCCAAGTTTAACTAGATATTATCGCAAGTTTGTTCAGAACTATGGAAAAAATGCATCTCCCCTCACTACTCTCCTTAAAAACAGTGCTTTCAGTTGGACTCTAGTCGTCAATTGATCGTTCCAAGCCTTGAAAGAAAATCATGTATGACTCTTGTTTTGACACTGCTTGACTTCACAAATACTTTTGTTATGGAATGTGATGCTTCTATTAAAGGCATTGGGACCATTCTCATACAAGATGGAAGACCTTTCAATTTCACTAGAAAACAAAACTATGAGAGACACTTGGGAAAATCCACCTATGAAGAGTAAATGTTGGCTATTATGTAGGTGGTGGATCTCTGACATCCTTACATGTTGGGAAAATCATTCCAAGTTAAAACTGATCATTGTAGCCTCAAATGATTTTTGGAACAAAGAATTTCATCCCCTTAGAAACATAAATGGTTGAAGAAGATGTTCATCTATGTTATGATATCATTTACAAGAAGATAAAATAAATTGTGATTGTTCATGCTCTTTCAAGGAAATATGAAAGAGACAGGTCCCTATTTTCCCTCTCCTTCATTGTAGTAAATTAGTTAAAATCATTTCACCAAGAATAGTTCCAAGATCCCAAAATTTCTCACCTGATCCATCAATTGAACAAGATCTTCAAGCATCTTCAGGATACTCTTGGAAGAACGAGGAGCTTTTCTATAAAGGTATCATGTATTTAAGTATATAGTCTCACTTTAAATCCACTGTGCTATATGAAATTCATGCTTCACCAACAACCGAACATTCAGGTTTTCATAAAACATATGAAGGGATCAAATGTTATTTTTTCTAGGAAGGCATGAAACAAAATGTGATACTTGTCAATGAAATAAGGGAGATACAATCAAAATTCCAGGCACACTCCAACCTATCCCTATTCCACTTGCTATATGAATGGATATTTCTATGGATTTCATTTCTAGATTACCCAACTTTGAAAATATATCAGTCATCATGGTTGTCATCAATCTCCTTTCCAAATATGCTCATTCCTACGCCCTTCAACACTCGTTCAMAACATCCACAGTGGCTCAAATTTCATGGATAATATCTTCAAACTTCATGGAATRCCACACTCTATTTTCTCCGACAGTGATCCAAATTTCACTGACAACTTTTGGCAAGAATTGTTCAATCCCCATGGAACCCAATTGCATCTCATCACAACCTATCATCCTCAAACTGATGGTCAAATTGAAGTTGTCAACAAGTGCATGGAAAAATATTTGAGGTGTTTCATGCCAGACAAAAAAATTCAATGGTATCAATGGTTACTACTAGTTGATTGGTGGTACAACATATCTTACCATTTTTCCATTCGCATTAATCCCTTTGAGACAGACTACAATCAAAATCTGCCTTATGTATTCTCCTACCTACTCAGTGTCTCCAAGGTCCAAGACATTGAAAACACCCTTACAGTCTGAGTTGTCATTCTCCATACTCTCAAAGAGAATTTGGACATGGATCAGAATCACATGAAGAAACAAGCCAATCTAGGTCGTTCGGAACACCAATTTTCTTAAGAGGACCAAGTGTTTCTTTATCTGCAACTTTATAAAAAAAATCCCTCAAAGCATATCAGTTTCAGAAAATTGCTCCCAAGTTTTATGGACCTTATACAATTCTCAATCATGTGGTACCTATGGCCTACAAGATAAATATCCGTAGTCACTCTAAGCTCCATCATGTTTTTCATGTTTCTTACTTAAAGAGAGTGATTGGAACTAAGTGTCAGGCTCAAACTAGTATCCCTGAATTGGATGAAGAGGGCTCCATTTGGTTGCATCCCCAATTAGTCTTGGACCATCATGAGCATCTTCTTCGCCGACACACAATCAAGGAAGTTTTAGTTCAGTGGAAGGATACACTACTAGAGGGTGCCCAATGGGAGCTAGTTTCCATTATGCAACAATTTATCCATTGAAATCACCCTTACAGTCTGTTCTTCCATTCTCCATACCCTCAAAGAGAATTTGGACATGGCTCAGAATCACATGAAGAAACAAGGAAATCTGGGTCACTCGAAACACTAAGTTTCTTAAGCGGACCAAGTGTTTCTTTGTCTTCAACTTTATAAAAAAAAACCCTCAAAGCATATCAGTGTCAGAAAAATTCTCCCAAGTTTTATGGACCTTATACAATTCTCAATCATGTAGTACCTATGGCCTACAAGTTGGCTCTCCCTAGTCACTCTAAGATCCATCATGTTTTGCATGTTTGTTACTTAAAGAGAGTGATTGGAGCTAAGTGTCAAACTCAAACTAGTATCCCTAAATTGGATGAAGAGGGCTCCATTTGGTTTCATCCCCGGGTAGTGTTGGACCATCGTGAGTATCGTCTTCGCCGACACACAATCAAGGAAGTTTTAGTTTAGTGCAAGGATACACTACCAGAGGGTGCCCCATGGGAGCTAGTTTCCATTCTGCAACAATTTATCCATCTCAAACATTGAGGACAAGGATTTGTTTTCAAGGGGGACAACATGTTAGGGTCCTAACCTCCCTAACCCCTCAAGTGCATAAAATAATATGTTTTTCTATGTAATAAAGGACAAAAATAGTAAATAAGGCCTATTTAATAATGTGAACTCGTCTATTGTAAGAATACTTAATAGAAGGTTTCGCTTCTAAAAACATATTCCTCTAGAATCTTCTCTAGAAGATAGAAATAGTATAAATAGGAATAGAAAGCATGGAAAAGTTTTATCTTCATAAGTATTTTGTACTTGATCTCTGTTGTGATGGACATTGCCTCCTCGAAGAGGTAAGTGAAATTGGATATTGAGATAATAAATGTATCATTTCTCACTTTTGTTCTTTATATTAACAATTGTTATAACAAACTAATTTATGCTATATATAATAACATCGGGTACCTTACAAGTGGTATCAGAGCACTTTCCTTTGCAAATTTTTAGACAAATTGTTTTCAAGCTGGAGACGTGTATTGTCGATGTCTTTAAAGCACAATGATATGTCATTCAATGAGGAAAACTATGGCTAAAGAATCATACTTGGGGTAAATACAAACAATTTCATGTGGTTAATTGAAACTTCGTTTCACCTGGTTGGAAACCTCTGTAAACCATGTCGATGGGTCCAAATGGTTTGTCAAGCAGGTAAGGGAGATCGCCTAATGACAGGTACCAATTATACCTACTGTTATTTGGTGTAGCGTTTCTGAGAAGTATGTGGGCATGGTTACCACTAAGAATTGATAGAATAAAAGGGGAAATACAACAAACTATCCCCCAAATAATCCTAATTAACTCTAAATCTAATCTAAAATGAAGGCAACTAATCTAACCTAACTATTACTAACCTATCTCGTAGGAGAAAAACTAATAGAATGAGATCAGTGAGAGATAATATCATTAGAATCACAATAATTCATGTATGCTAATGATAAGTGATAACAACAATGCTACAAATACATAAAAAATTAGTTGTACAATGCATTCATAAAATTATTCATGTACTCATAAGGAAACATATGACAACATGAGTATATATATAATAGAGTGAATAAATAGTTCATACAACATCATTCTATGCTACTCAAGCAGAAGACAAATGCACAAAGAATAATCTCATGTACATCTACCAAAATCACAAGTTCCCATAATGTATCTTTCTCTTGATTCATTCAAAAGTAATAGTACCATCTTTCCTTTATAAATGGAAAAAGTCCCCACTTACATTCAGTGAGCTCTCTTTTATAAGACAAGAGTGACTTTTCAGCTCTAGTGATTGTTTACTTCGATTACCATATGTTTTCTAATTTTCCATTTCAAATTTAATTTACATTCTCAAAAATTCATATGCGGGAGTTACAAACAGAAGTTGAAGAGACTCTTGAGTGGTTATTATTTTCCTTAGGCAGTTTACAAATAATATTCATCTAAAAATGCTATTGACTCTGCTTGTTGGTGTCTTTTTTTATTCCTCATGATGTTTTTAGATGTTTATGGTGTTTTCCTACTGATTAAGATCATCATGGATTATTTTCCTCTATCTTAGCTTTCAATCGAGCTATGTTGGGCCTGATTTCATTGCATGTAGCTTGAGATATGATTGTTGGAACATAACATAGCTCGTTCTTCAATTTAATTCAGGTCTCTTATGTGTTTTGTGTTTTCCGAGAACTGTGACCTTCAATCTATCAATTATTGTTGTGCTATCATGTTCTACTCTCTTCTAGATTTCCACTGAGCTATCCTAGGCCTGATTTCATTGCCTGTAGCCCTGGATATGGTTGTTTGTAGTCAACACAATTATTTTTCCCCTAAATATGTTGCCCATTTTTCTCTATCCCTGGGGTTTTCTATCACTTTTTCGGCATAAGGAACTCTACCACTACATTCCTCTACTCTATACCTTTCCAACAAGGTATCATGGGCACAATTTTGACACCTGCAACCCAACATATGCTCATTTGAAAAACAATGCTCAACAACTCTTGATCATGCTTGTGGGTGAATCTGGGCCATTGATCCTTAACCTGAAAATAAATAAATAAAAATCCCACATGCATAAGAGAATACAATATTTAATGGTTTATATGGTTGTATCCCCTTTATCTAATTTGAATAAGAACCTAAGGTGGGCATAGAACCCAGGGCTTGTAATATAATTTTGGCTAATTTTTCTCCTTAAAAGTAGGAAAATAAAATAAAAAGAAAAATAACAAAATTAATTAAAATTAACCTACGTGAAATTACAATTAACAAATTAAAATAATAAAAGTACCCCTAACATACTTGAAAATCAATAAAATTAAATTTAAAATAATCAAATTATCCCCACTAATGCAAAAATAGAATTAATAAAAATAAATGAAAAAACAATAAAATATTCCATGTGGAAATGAAATTCCCCAAAGTCTTCAACATGGGAATGAAATTCTCCAAAGTCTTCGTCGTCCACTTTAAATTTCCCAAGCCCAAGTCAAGTCAAATAGTATTTGTGATATGTGCATGTTTTCCAAAATAAATATTATAATAATTGCAAAAGTCAATCCATCCAAAAATATATATTAAAATAATCCTGGTCGGCGTGGTCTCATTGTAAGGGAGGTGGTATACCTGGGTAACTTTACAATGATGGTAACTCTCGATGAGAGGTTGAGGAATATAACAATGTTTTCCAATGGTGCACGTCTTAGTCTTGGGGCATATAATAAAATATTTATTTTATTATATGGTTTATTTTAAATGGTAATGGTTTATTTTATTTTATTATACAAAATTTTAAATGGTTTATTTTCCATATGGCTTAGTCTTGGGGCATATAATAAAATATTTATATAATTTTAAAGGTGCTTGAGAGGAAAGGTAGGGATTCCATGAAGATGAAGATAGGAAGGTTTTCTGAAAAATAGGGAGGTGTGTCTTAAATGTTAATTTTCCATGGGAATTATCACAAAGTACATGTGAGGACTAATGGAGAGAAACCTGGGGAAGGTTTCATGTTGAGTTTTAGTGAGTGAGGGTAAAAATGTAGAAAGTTAAATAAAAAATCAGATGAAAAAAATAAACGAATATGTACAACCTAGGACTTAGGTGGTAATAAGAAAGGGAAAACAAAATGAAAATGAAAAAAGATATATATATATGAAAAGTCAAATTGTTTTTTGGTTTTACGAATATATGAGAAAAATAAAGATATACATATTACACCTTAGGTCTTGAGAAAAACATATCATTTAACAAATAGTTTGTCTATGTAACACAAATAGTTTATCCATGTAAAAACCATGTTTACCTCATGTAAAAATAAATATTTAAAGTGAACTTAGTTTTCCCCTATGTAAAAATAAATATTTGATGTAACTTTAGGGGAAAAACCAAAGGAAAATACCATGAGAAAATAAACCATGTGGTTTTTCCAAAACCAAGGGTAAAATAAAAATAAATAAATAAATCAAAATAAAATGAAATAAAAAGAAATAAAAAAAATACAATTAAAAATCATATACAAAAATATAGACAAAACTAAAAAATACAAATTAGAAAATTAGGCCAAACTACAGAAAATTCAAGGTTCCATGCCCCTCATGGTTCCATCGGTCAATGTTCCTCTAGTGAGGGTTTCACATGTAGGGGATGAAATTAGGAATAAGGCATATCAAGTAGGTTTTGAGAAAATGGGCATCAAGGAGATCAGCTAGGTCACATGGCGATCATGAACACTATGATTCAACCGCGATGAATGGAAAGAGATGAAGGGGAAGAAGATGACACTTCATACGATGAATCAATGTCACAAGTAGCGACGAATGGTAAAAGGATATTGATGCCAACCAGACACACGAAACATTTCAATCTAGTCAATATAAATGTCTCTAGGGGCAGACCTGCTAAGATCGGGAGGAATGGGAATACAACCAGATCAAGAAAAAGTTCCTTACGCTAGACCACTATGCATGATACAAATGCGATAGATAGAAAACATACATTAGGTGACTACGTGACCAAGGCTTACATCCATGAAGCTTAATGGGTCTTAGGAATGGTTTTCTAGAGAGAAGGAAGACCAAGAAAGGATCCCGATAGAGATCAATGTGAAAAGGCTCAGGGACAAGCCTACGAGAAAAGTGCATCTGATATCCTTGGGAGCTTTGGATATTAGGGAAATTTTAAACCAAAGTAAGACACTTCCTGATGAGGGGAAGCCTAGTAAGGATCAATGTCATGGTTCTGGATGAGGATTAATGGATTCCCCAACTAGCATCTTAAGGGTGGAGAAGTCATGTAAATGAAGTGGCCCTGGGAACCTTCTCCTGCAAAACAAAAAAAATGAGATCAACCATGTGATTAAAAGGAGACTTTCCAATATGTCATAAATATTTTATTTTGTGCCTTCAAGCAAATTTATAAATGAGTGATGGGTCTATTCAATGATAATAATGGTGGTTGTAGATAAGTTTCTTGATACTTCATGTGCCAACTCTCTACTCAAAATAAGGATTAGTGATTGTTATGATTCAAACTTAGATTTTGAAAAATAAGAGTAGGATCAACTTGTGAAAGTATAAATATGAAGAAATAAAGCACAACATGCAAGCATGAAGATGCATAATATGATTTATCCATTCAACAAAAATCTCATATAAGAAAACCATCAATTAAGATCAGACCCCCAACTCCCTCAAGATAGACAAAGAATTAACATTAGGCTCAAGCAGTAGAGGATTAGGAAATAGGATTGATAGGGGGGGAATTTTCTTTTTGCCTGTAAAAGAAAAAGTAAAAGGGGGTTGTTGTGGCCTCAACAAATGGAGACACACTGGAAGAACCAGTTATATCTTTCAATAGAAGTCTTAGGCCTTTACTTCCGATCTGAATTTTAAAGATAAGCCCAACAAACTGCAAACAATTTTCTAATAATCATGGGTATCACAATGATGCCAAATTTCTAAAAGATATAATCCACTATTTCTATTACTTGTAATCTAACACACCCTTTTCAAAGAGCCAATTAGTGAGGTAAATTTTTTCACTCGCTACACACTTCAGATTGGTTTTGGTTCAACCATAGGTTTTCACTTTCCATAACAAGAAAATATCTACATAAGTGTGTTCCTCGTCTCTCTTTTTCTGACATTGCTTCACTACCAGTGAGTGTCCATAGCCTCCCCAATGTTTCCTCGATACCATACAAGTATATCCCCAATTCCAGTAGGAGTCCATAGCCCAGACTAGTTTACTTGTACTTCCCACACTATTACTAGTGCTTTCAACTTCCCTTTTGTTTAAAAATATGCTCACCCTTTTAGATTTATATATAGATAGCATATGCACATAGGGTGTGAAGGAAGCAGGGTGATACGTGATTTTCTTTGTAGATGTTATGCATTTTAGTTTAACCCATAGGTCTCCCCAAAAACCATCATCGTATTGGAAATTTTATTAATATGAAGTGAATGGAGCTCAAAGAAAAGCGTAGATATATAGTTTCCTATACTTATAGATTATCATGGTATCCTTAATAGGCACATGTGTTCCACCACAACT
>SNQJ01S0075692.1:35613-46021 GCA_010110895.2 Picea sitchensis
CAACTGAGCTTAACTCACTTAACTGAGTTAAACTACTTCACAACTCACATAACTACACTTATAACTCTGTTACAACTTCAAGTCACTTAGTTACAACTAATTCGACTTCCATGTCCCACCAGTCAACCTTTGAACTCGAATTTTCTATAGCTAACTGATTTTCCATTTAAGTTAACTATTTTCAAGTAATTATGAGATAATAGATTAATATTTATTGTTGAATTTATTTAAGGGAAAAATAAATTAGACACACATTTCTTGTTGACTTTTCAACAATAGAGCAGCCCATGAATTTAATGACTTGTAAAAAAATTCTTCATTATGTGACAAGAATTGGACTAGCCCCTCACTCAAATTTAAAGAGTAATCCTTAAGGCAGGCTGAGAAGTCAAGTTATCTTAGGGAACATACCAGCATTCAAATTAAAATATGAAAGCAATATGTACAAGAGGAAGGTAAGCACTAAAATCAGAAGTCAAATTATGAAAAGAGAACTAAGCTAAAAACACCTAAATCTAGAATGTCACACATCAAGAAAGAATGAAAACTGGATAAAAAAAAATAAGAAGACAACCTAGGAATAAGTAATAAATTTGGTGGCAGCAACAGTGAAAGTGTTTTCAATGAAAGATTGGAAATTAATCCAAGGGAAATAACCCGTCAAGAAATGTTACCCATTCAAAACCAATCCCAATAGAAAATCCCTAGGGTGAAGATCTGAAATGAAGAACAAAGAAGATTACAAGAATTGATAATATAATGGAAAATTTTGCAACAAAATCCTCCAACCCAATTGTTGTTAGAAAAACAGGATCATGAAGCAATAAAATAAAACAAATGCAGAAATAAAACATAGAAGATACACAATACAATAGAGACATTGATATATGTGCTTCACCCAGTGTGGGCTACGTCCACTAGAGAAATTTCCAGGTCCTTCCTTTATTATAATTTAACAAATGAAGGGATACAACCCACAACATACATGTTGTAACTTCCTCTTCTTTCTCTCACAATATACTCTCTCAGAATACAATATTCACTTTCTCATGCTGCCGCAATACATTTCCCTCATACATAAAGAGGGTTTCCTTCTAGGAAAAAAATTCATAACATAACTTATATCATCATATCTGTGACCTTATAATGAAYAATCCAAATTGACTACGAAATTACAATATTTTACAAGGCGATGTTTCCCAAATTTTCGCTTCGGGGGCGTTTCCACCAAATCCCCCGCCAGGGGGTGAGGAGGAGGGGGGGGCTCCACAATTTCTCATCACCCCCCCTGGACCCCCCTGGCAATATAAGTGGGGGGGAAATCCCCCCCACACCCCCTATCAGGTAATGGGGTCCAAACGCTGCTGAAAATAAGACCTATGAATTAGGAAGATAATCAAGCTCCACAACTGTCAACTGTCACATTTAATTTTCTTTTCATTTAGTGCAATAAAACAATCATCTGAGAATCTTTCAAAATGGGTTAATAGAGATGCTCAATCAAAAAATATTTTTAAATTCAACTACATGAAACATTCCATAAACCCATAAGCTCTCAAGATTTCTTGACATAAGCAAGTCCTTTGCGTACTTGAAAATAATCAGTTTTTAAAAACCGACATTTCATGGAATATCTTTCACCAAAGTATCCCTTTTTTCTACCATAGAAGTTAATCAGTAACCACAAAGATTCAATTTATTCAATCTGATAATCATGAAAATGAAAATAAAAATGACTCCAAATATCAACTAGATCATAAATCTACATATGAGTGCATGAATGAGACTATATTTCTGATTCGTTGTTGAGTTGGTGATAATCTCAGTTGATTAAAAAATGTTGCAAAGGAATATGAGCAGTCAAGTTTAGATTAACACTTCCATAAGTTTCCTTCATTTCAAAAGAAAAATTATAAGTTGTTGGTTTCACAATCCATTTCGCAACCTACATAACAAAAGAGAATGGTATGATCAACTATTAGAAAATTTGTGGAAAACTCTTCCTGTAAATGACTAACTTATTAAAATGTAATTAAACAAAAAAGAAAAATAAAGACCAAAAATTAAACTAATCCTAAGCAAATCATACTAAGCTATTCAAAACTTGAACTATATTGGTTGTCATAAAACTTATGCAAGTTCCAATGTAGTCATCAAGTATCCATATATTGTCCATTTAGTCAAATATCTCAACCTTCTTCTTGAAATACAAGCATTATGTGTTATCCCCACAATATTCCCTTCAACATGAGGTTTAGTGTCATTGATTGTTGTGAGATTTGGATCCTCTAGACATTCCATCTCATTCCTGTAATTAGAATCAATCAAATTAAACAAATAGGACCATAAGAATTTTATTCCATCTATCTTCTAAATATACCAGTCCACCAACAAACCTTAGTCATAAAAATATGATTCAAAGATTATCAACATTGCACCCCAAGGTATGTGTTTCCTCTGATTATTAACGACAATGATGTGAAACATTTGTATGATCATATTCAACCTTGTGAGAGGCAAGAGAAAAACATTGTATGAATGGTAGCAATTAAGACACTTTGGTGAGGTGAAAATAATCTCATATCATATCCTAGATGTATTTACTTCCCCATCATGAATGAAAGATATCATTTAGAAATTGAAATTGAATTAAATGACCAAAACCTGATTTCTAATGAGTTGGAGTTGATGTTTCGCATGATGGGAAAAAACATGGAATTGATATCCTCAAGTTCACATGAGTGTTCCAAGTAGAGAAACCACAAATTTCACTTCCTCGAGCTTACATATGACATAGGATATGGAGAAAATGAAATGAAAAAAGAAGAGTGTAGATTGTCTCTCTACTAAATAGATTTTCCTTTCAAAATAATGAGACATATATTCCATAAAACAAAACAAAAAACAACAAGGTCATGAGTAAGAGGGATCAAAGAAACAATATTCTGACATAACCCCACCATGCTTATCTTCCCAAGTTGTGAATCAACTGAGTTTTGGTTCAAGGAATTTTGAAGGGTGTGGGGCCCAATAGATTGATGAGTTACATGCCACGATAAATTCATATCTTGACACTTATTATCATGGCTAAGATAAAAATAAATGTTGAGAACTTGAAATTTAGAATCTTAAAAGTTGCATGGGGATTTTTCATCAAAGTATTTACAACTCTCAAGTATTTGAGTGATTTTAACACTTCATATAAGAGGATAGTACTAAGCCATGAAAAAAAATTAGATCAATCATGAATGTAACCATAATGAGTGACCCAAAATAAACAAGTCCAAAGGATGGAAAGATGCTCTCCAAGAAGAAATTTGATCTGAAATCCTCATTGAACTGGTCGTGTTAAGATTTAGCCTTCAGTCGACTAGTGAATCAAGGGAAAGTGGAAATGAAGCCCCTATAGGTCAATTCTAAATGGAATTAAGGGTAGGGAGAGATGCCTTGTAATTCAAGTAAAGGTTTCCCCACAAGTATAGTGCTTTTTCGGATGATTGTACCTGCCCGAGACACAAGAAAACACACCTTGCAACAATATATGTTAGTTGGATCATAAAGTTAATATTTTTGTCCCTAATTTGTAGCAATAGATAACAATATATATCAGCAATAAAAAGGTACTATAATCTGCTCAATATGTTCTCAAGATCAAGTAAAAAATGCAAGAGAAAGACTAGCAATTTACTAGCGAAACTCAAGATGAAGAACCAATACTCTTAGCACAAAGATAAGGCTGTTGTAAACACTTTTCTGCAGAAAATTATATCATCCTTATGGCTGTAACATTCAATGTATTACAGAGATAAAATCAGCCACTAGAATCCCCTCAAACTTTTCCAAAAAGTGAGCTAGGAAAAGGAGAGTACAAGTGCAAACTTTGAGCAAAAACCAATAGTTGATAAGAGAGTTATTAAAGAAAATATGTTAGGGTTTCTACAGCCCTAATGGCTGAAGATGAAAATTTGTAACAACATCAATAAGTATCCCTTAGATGAGGATGCCCTAGTGGCTGTGAGGTGCCCAAGGAACAAGGAATAAAATCCACTTTGCAAGAAGTAAAAATGACTGAAATTCACGTTTCCCAATGCAATAATTTATTTCTCCAATGCAACAAATTAATGACTAGTGCCTTTAATATTGGGTTAATGGAGTCACAAGGATATTATAGAAGCTATCTCCTTGGGGGTGTAGGCCCTTTTACTTCCCAAGGCAAGTTTCTCTAAGCTAGGTTTTAAGCTAAGAGGGTGTATACCCTTATACTTCTCTTAGCAAACCCTTGTAAATAAATGAGATGAAGCAAAAAAATGGTGAAGACTATGGTGGGTGTGTATTCCCTTATACTTCCCACCTAGCTCCTATCATAACAATACTTGACTTGAATAAAATGATAGAAAGAGAGTAAAAACCATACCAATATCAAGAGAGATGCTAAGACAATCCAACACAAGAGCTAGAAAATAACCTTCCAAGGCTAGTGCATCACTTATTCCATTAACCATTCACAACCATAGCCATGCAAAAGTGCACAAGAGCTAAAGAGATAAGGAGGCCAAAAATTTCAGACCAAAGCCTCTCACAATAGGAGAGTTATGATTTAAAATGAGATCTTATGATCTCTATTTATACAAAAATTAACCAACATGTCTTGCCCACAAAATAAGGAGTAAAACACAAGATTAGGGATCAACAACCCTAATCTTTCCCCCTTAACACAATAATATTAAACAATTCACTTAAAATTTCATCTTTTGCACAAATTAAACTCTAATCTAGGATGACGTCACCCCTTTAGGGGACGTTTTGCCACTTTGAAGAGGTCATTGGTGTTGGAGAATTATGGAAAGGCCTCCCAAGGCCATGTGTCAAATATCTAGTTGATCTCATCTTGGTGAATACCCTCTTCTCCTCAAAACGTCCAAGGGAAAATGAGTGGCACCTCACCACCAAGCCCTAGCCCCCAAATATCATGACATCATGCGCAAAATTGGGGCATTTTTCCCCTCCTGGGAAAATCGTTTGACAAGAAATGCATGGGATAGGTCATCCAAGTAATCATCAAGGACTTCCAAGTCATCTCTCTCTCATCTAGGATGTGGGCCCCTGGCATCCCATCTATGGGCTTGTAGCCCCATGGAATCCCCATCTAGGCTTGTTCTCCAAAAACTGTCCACCATCTAGGTCCTGCAAAAACAAATGGACATGCCCTCCAAGGATATCAATTCATAACATCATGATAAGTGGATCCAATCAATAAATAATCCATTTAAGCATGTGCATCAAAGATTACTATATCAGACAATTAACAACTCAAAGACACTATGCGGCTTGTCAAGCTTAAGTATAGGAGGGTTGACGAGGTGTCCTATTGGGTAGATCTTTCCCTAGGTCAAGGAGAGCCTCCAAGAGGTCCCTCTCTAATCCATGTAAAGTGTATGTGGTGGATGGGGTCAAGACTCAATGGGCATAGGGCTCATGACATACTAGAGGTCATAGTGTCTCATTCATAGGTGCCTTTGTAGAGGGTGTGTGGTACCTTCATCCGCAATGCACTTTTTCCAAGCCCATTGTGTTGGTTAGTACTCTCTCTTCCTACTCTTAGTTTTACCCAGGTTAAGATATGAACAGGTTTCCAACAAAACACTCTAAAACTATCGGCCTTCCTGGTAAACCAGAAGAAAACACAACACACAAAATTAACTGCTCAATATCACGCAACGTAGTCCTATGGGTGACTGCAATGCTCAGATTCTTGCAGTCTAGGAAAGAGTGGGGATCTAAGATTGCAATTCATATTTTAAGCCTTGATCTGGTGGTTCTTTCTATTATTCTTAAGATCCATTCATCTATTAAGTTTATGCATGCATTCTAACAAATATAACATATAACATATCTCATAGAATTATTCATCCATCAACTAGCTACTTACAAAAATTAATTATGCAATAAACAAACCACATAACAAAGGTGTTACCATGGTTCACCCCCTCCTTGGCTATATCCACAAAGATCTGGATTCTCAGGCTCATTTATTATGGTTCTGCAATATATGGTGTTGTGTGCACTACAACTCCCTTCATAAAATCACCAAACAGACTCCACGACCTTTGTGAGGTTGAATAGATCGCACCAAGATCCTAAGCATGTGGTCTAACCCTCAAGATCTAGCTAATTTTCTCCCCTACAACTCAACAACTTACAAAACTGGTATACGTTCTTACAATAGTTCCTTGACTGAACAGACACAGACTTAGCAACAATATTTCCAACTCTCTAAAACTGACAGACCCCTTACCTAGGCCTCCTAGGCACATATTTATAGTAATATTCATCTTCTTAGTCGTTACAATTTCTTTCAAAAACCCTAACCCTAATGTAGTTAGGTTTTCATGCATGCACGCCTTGCATGCTTTCCTCACACATGTCGCTTTTCCTTCTCGCTGTCTTTTTCCAATTCTGGGTTTTATCCTCCAAAAATAGTATTACCTCAAAATAGGCATGTGCCCAATAGGCCCCCAACACTAACATGTGGCTCGTCCCGAGCCACCTAGGAATTGTGTGCTCCCTGAACAACCTCTGCTAGGCTATCGAACTTGTCTACAAGTTCCCTTCATCTTGCCTAGACCTGCGCGACCCTTCCTGTCAGTGCCTCTACTGACTGTGATGTGATATCCTCCTGGATCAGTGTTGCACCCTCTATTTGTGCCTACTCCATATTCCTTTTGTCCTCCTCCAATTGCACAATTAGTTGTGCTACTTGCTCTTGGAATGGTTCTACTTCTATCTATCTCTCATGTTTTTGTCTCTGCGTGGTGTTCAAATCAGCCTGCAACTTCTTCATGTCCTGATTACCTTTCAGGCGCTTTGTGATGCTCATCATTTTCTATAGATTCTTGAGCTCTTGCATGGATACACTTAGCCTCTCCTCCTCTTCCTTCCACTGTTGGACCTGCTCATTCTCATCCAACGTTGTCCAGAGCTGCATCACTCTGTCAAACAATATTTGGAGTGTAGCTTCTTGTTTCCTCTGCTCTCTCACCTTAGGAGGAGTTGTAGGAGTCATTTTTTCTTTTAATTCCTCAATATCTTGCCTATAGTGTTCGATGGTTTTGAAAATAAAGTTGAGTTTCTCCTCTACGCTTTTGTTCTCTGCCTGTGCATTTTCAGGGATGTGATTGTACATTGTTGTCACACCCTATTCGATTCTATCTACACGCTCCTTTTCTTCCTTGGTTTTGAACTTGACATGTTCAATCACCAATTCCAAGGCTTCCTTACCATATCTTGTCTCCTGCAGTTCTGTTGCATCTGTTATGGTGCATGATTGTATCTCCTCTGCGACACTGACTTGGAGCTTATACAGTTCCTTGGTAGGTATTCTTGCTAATACCAGCTCTACCTGCGTCAAATCCTTCAATGGTGTCTGTGCTACAGTTTCATCCATTTGCAACATATTAGTTGTTAGCCTCAAAGTTTGAGTCGCCTAGGAAATAGTTTGAACCGTGTCCTCCTTGCTCAGCGTATTCCTTGTCGTTGTTGCTGCTTCTTCGGGGAAGGATTCAGTTCCCCTTTTAGGCCTCTATGTTGACCTGATTTTCTCGAGGACTTGCTTTATTCCTGCTAGGTTGTCTTGTATTTTTCCTCTCTGGTGTTGGGCTTCTTCAAAATCTTTCATTGCGAGATCCTTCACCCTTTATGCTACAAGGTCTGTGTCATCCTCCGTGATAGTGTATTATGGCAGGGAGGTAATATGGGGTAACTAGGGAGGTACCCAATGGTAATCTGGTTATGTATTATTAGTGGAAGTAATTTAATATATGAGAATGTGGTCATTCAATGTAAGGCGGACTAGGTCCACTATATTAACAAAGGCCCATTATGGTAGTTAGATGTAATAAATGTGAGAAATCTCTCTAGAAGGTTCCTAGGAGATAGAGAGAGATATATAAAGAAGTGTAAGCAATGTAATGAAACATAGTGAAGAATATTGTGATTGTACAAGCAAGGATTGCTTGAGGAGTTTTATCCTT
The DNA here is from genome assembly GCA_010110895.2 of Picea sitchensis. Classification (NCBI taxonomy): domain Eukaryota; kingdom Viridiplantae; phylum Streptophyta; class Pinopsida; order Pinales; family Pinaceae; genus Picea; species Picea sitchensis. The sequence goes on from SNQJ01S0075692.1 coordinate 43,644, forward strand.
CCTTAAGGATTAATATATGGTGTTACCCTAACTCAAGGGTTTTGTATACATCTTGTGTTCATGTTATGGTGAATGTTTTGGTTTATTCTTGTTGATATTGTGGGTTTATTTTGAGATTTATCTCCAAATCTATTCAGGTACTTAACATGTTTGTGCTCTTTCACCTTCTTGCACAATCCTCCCGTATGTATCATTGGCCTCTTAAGGGGCCCTGTCTCCCATGGAATAGATGTCAAGGGGTTTTATTGTGTTGTAGTTTCCCACTCTCCTTGTTCTTTCTGTCCTGTGGTAGTTTCCTTTTGTGATGCATGTGTATACTTCTTTGGCGCACTCCCCTTCTTCTGTTGCGCCAACTTTTGAATGGGTTTCCCCAACTTTGTCGACTTTTTGGGTGCATCAGTTTCTACCTATGTACCCTTAGGCACTTCTTGAGTGTTGATGATTAAAAATCACAATGAAGTTTTTCCGCAAAGTATTTATAAAGCCTATTATTATAAAAGCTAAATAATACTAGTAGGTGGGACCCCCTTGTAGATTGGAGATTAGGTCGGGTGCTTATTTGATGTTGTGCTATTGTTCGACACTTCTTACATGGTGATATAATCTTGGTTTATTGGTGATTGAGAAGGCATGTTCTGTGTTTTTCTGGTTCCCTAGGCTCAAGTTATATTTTACAACGGCCTATTTTATCCTTTTTATCACTGCTATCTATTATTGGGATCTATTACTAGGAGACCTGCATAATAAACATGTTAGCAAAAACATATACAATAATTGGAAAGAAATGAAATAAATGCAACAAATGCAAAGGAAAGAATTTAAACTATGCAAATGATATGCTACATTCATTGAATTTTAATGGTCATTATTTAAACCTAGCAATAAGTTAATGGTTAGCGATTTGTTGAGTTATATGGGACATGGTTGATTTGTGTTATGGCATAAGTTAGAAATGTGATATGGTCGCGCTATTGGTGATGGTTTCAATACATGGTTTACTTAATTGAATTATATAGTTGATATGTATTATGGTCAAGTTGGCAATGGAAGGTATGATGTGGGTGGTGCGTTTGACAAGTAATAGATGCAAATTCCAATGCATGGTTTAAATGAATGGTTAATGGATTAATGGATAGCGTGTGATAATAAATTAATTGATTGTGGGTGGAGGCGACGTGCATTTACTGCACGTCACCCTTACTCCTTCCGCTAGCCTCTACCCTAGTCGGGTTATTTTTCAATCTTGTTGTTGTGGTTATGCTCCGATTTTCAAGCAGGGAGGAACCGCTTGGATAGCTCTCGTTTTAAGTTCTTGGATTACAGGTGTGTCTTTTCTTGGCCATCCATGAGTCTGCTCTATTTATGAAATGGATATTGGCTCTAATTTATGGGTTTTTTTTTCCTTCAGTATTGCAACTGTGTAAAATCGTGGTTTTTAGAATGAAGCGTTGATGATTTTCTCTGCAATAATGTTAAAGTCACAGTGTTATTGGTCATCCTGGGTGTTAGCAGCCATAAAGTCTCTTTGTCATCCTTGCTGGTTTAGTTGGAGGGTTTCGTTTGTTCTTGAATGGATGGTTGCCTTCACGTATTCATATCACCATACCTAGACTTTGGTTTTCATGGGGTTTAATGGTTGGAAGCACTTTCTATCACTGTTCTTTGTTCACTTGGTCATTGGGTTGTTGTTGCTATTAATGGTCGCAGGGTGGGTTATATTGCTTCTTCTCGGCCCTGTTTGCACCTCAACATTGTAGGGGTTGACTGGAGAGCCATGAGGGTTATACCCCGCGTGTGTTAAGTATCATTACCAGGCCGAATTGGAGCCTTTCTCCTTTGTTCATATCCTCTCTTGTCATGGGATTTTTCACCTATCCATGAAATGAATTATGGTTTTCTCTGTGTGTGCACTGTTGGTCTCGGAGGTTTTCACCATTCAGAGGAATTGAATCTAGCCTCCCTGTGTTGGTCCACGGAAAAAACCCTCGACTCCTCAAGATCGAGGGTTGGTAGAGAAGACTGTTGTGACCTGTCAAGTTTACTATTGGTTGTTATGGATTGGTTTAGAATTGATTATTGGCTCGCCCCATTGATTGCATGACAGTGGTGTTGGTTTTGGCATCTAGTCACTGCAATTGTTATTATTGGGTGGATAAGCTCAGCTTAGTTAATTGGAATGAGTTGTTAGATCAAATACATAGTTGTTGTCCTTGTGTTTATTAAATTGATAACCCAACACTATTTTTAATTGATCAATGCACAACGATGCTTCGCGCTTGATACAATGGTATGAGTGGCATTCCTGTAAGCATGAGTCAATGATTACTGTAATTGTGTGTTTTTAATGGCCAAATGGTTATTGAAATCAGGGTGCTTAC
>SNQJ01S0075693.1:11306-48266 GCA_010110895.2 Picea sitchensis
AAAGTGAGAGAGTGTGTGTGAGAGAGAGAGAGAGAATTAGAGAGTGGGAGAGGGAAGAATGTGGAGAGAATATGAAGAGAGTGAGTGGGGTAGAGAGAGATTAGAGGGGAAACAATGGGGGAGAGAGGGGGGGGGAAAGAGGGACACAATGAGAGAGGGTAAGAGGGGGAAGAGAGAGAGGGAGGGAGAGTGAGGCCGGACATAAAGAGAGGAAGATAGAGGGAGGGAGAGAGATAGGGGGAAGAGAGAGTGAATTATTTGTGTTAACATGAGTGAGTGTGCATTCTTGTTGCTAATAACACACATGTGTTTTAGGAATGCGCACGTGCTATTTGAATTTCAATTTTTTTTGGGCGGGAGTTACAACTCTAACATACGTGTTTGCTGATTTGATTTCATCGGATTTAGGTTCAGGATAAAAAACCTAGTGGTTCGGTGTGCATATACATAAAAGCCTCCATTTTTATGAATTCTTCTCCATATCTATGTATTTGATGTTATTTTTCTATAGGCTACACAATTCAGTTATTGACAAAACTACAAACACATATAGAGTTGGTTGTGTAGATTCCAAATATGCTTTTTTTTTTTAAATCAATTATGTTTAATATTTTTAATCTATTTTTGTCTTGACATATATCAAAATCCTAGAACACATACCTATCTTATTTATTCTATAATGTTTTCTTGGCTTAACCATTTCTCAAATGAGAGAAATATGTGTCACTAGAGGATACCGATACCTACAATCTAAAAAAAAAAAAATGATCATGTTAAGACCCTTTTAGCCTGCATGAACAAAGACATTGTAATTTCAGGCATATGTTGACTTTGAAAATTTTAAAAAAAATATTAAATTAATATTAAAAATTTCCAAACAAAAAAAAACGACACAAGAAAAATGGGTTCTCTAAAAGTATACAAGTTTTTGGAATGAAATTTCATCGTTAAGACACTCAATACCTGCACGAACGAAAACATATACCTTATATTTTGTTGGAAAATAAGAAACCATTGTTAGAAAAAATCAAATTTGACCTAATTATTCACAATGTCTATAAATAAAAGTTTTATATTCAAAAAACTAATTGAATTTCCTATGTTTCATCTTCTTACACCATATTCAAATTCATTGTAAAAGTACCTTGAATAATCCATCCAAGTTAACATATTGTTGTTTTTCCAGGTTTGCATTGCCACTAACGCATCATGAGAGACCAACATTAGCTTGCACTCACCATATATAATTTATTAAATTATAAAGATCATAGTTTTTTTTAGAAATAAAAAAATTGTATTTCATCAAAGAAAATATACATATTTTGGTCCTTTTCACAAAAGGAAGGCTCTTTTTTCTTCATCTCACTCCTTTCCCTTCAAAATCTCCTCAAAAAAGGTCATTTCAACATTATTGCACAACTCCATTCCATTCAAACCATTGAGACACCCTATGTGCATCCTGACCTCCAATCCATCATCTCCAAACATCATGTTGTTTTTTCCACTCCATAGGGACTTCCCCCTTCCTATGGTGGTCATGATCATTCCATTCCACTCACCCTCGACAACCTTCCTCCCAATGTTCGACCTTATTGTCATCCCTTTGCCCAGAAAAATGAAAGTGAAAAAATTGTTCAAGAATTGCTAGTCACGAGTGTTATCCGTCCTAGTACCAACCCTTATTCTTCTCATGTGGTCATGGTATGTAAGAAATAAGGCTCTTGGTGCATGTGTCCTAATTTTTCTACTTCAACAAACTCACCATCAAAGACAAATATCTCATTATTGTCATTGACGATCTCTTGGATGAATTAATTGGTGCCCAATACTTTACTAAACTTGACCTTTGTTCTGGCTACCACTAGATACATATGAAAGAGGCATAAATTCTTAATATTGCATTTCGAACTAATGAGGGCCACTATGATTTCTTGGTCATGCACTTTGGCTTGTGTAATTCTCCCTCCATTTTCCAAAGACTCATGAATCATGTATTTCGTCCTTTTATCCATCATTTTGTCTTAGTTTTCTTTATGATATTCTTATCTATAGTAAAACATGAACATCCCATCTTTCTCATGTGGATCAAGTTCATCATCTAGTCTCTCAACACCAACCTTTCCTCAAACAATCTAAATGTGCCTTTGGAGCCGTAGAAGTGAAGTACTTGGGTCATATTGTTGGCAAGGATGGTGTGAGGGTGGATCCTAAGAAAATTGAAGCCATGTAGGATTGGCCTCTCCCCAAAAATATCAAGAGCTTGCTTGGTTTTCTGGGTTTAATAGGCTATTATCGCAAGTTTGTTAAGAATTGTGGAAAAAATGCAGCACCTCTCATTGCTCTCCTTAAAAATAACTCTTTCACCTGGGCTCCCACAGTTGATCAATCCTTCCAAGCCTTGAAAGAATCTATGTGCACCACTCCTATCTTGGCCCTTCCAAAATTCACAAAGACCTTCCTTCTGGAATGTGATGCCTTAGGGAAAGGCATTGGCATAGTCCTCATGCAATATGGTCATACTTTGGCCTTCACTAGAAAACAACTTTAGGAGCAACATTTGGGCCAATAAATCTATGAAAAGTAAATGTTGGTCGTTCTACATCATGTGGATCTATAGTGCCCTTATCTATTGGGGAAACACTTCCAAACTAAGACATATCATTAGAGCCTCAAGTATTTTCTGGAGCAACACCTTTCATCCCCGAAGCAATAAAAATGGTTGACCAATCTCTTTGGATATGATTAGGATATTATTTACAAGAAAGGAAAAGACAATGTGGTTGTTGATTCTCTTTCAAGGAAATATGAAGACGAAGGGTCCCTCTTTTCCCTCTCCTTCATTGTACCAGAGTGGCTCTAAGTTGCTCACTAGAAAAGGCTACAAGATCCCAAAATTTCACATTTGATCCAACAATTGCAAGACAATTCTCTAGTTTCTCCTGGGTACTCTTGGCACAATGACGAGATTCGCTAAAAAGGACATATATATTTAAGAAAATATTCACAACTTGAATCCACGGTGCTTTCTAAGATTCATGCTACACCTATCGCGAGGCATTCACGGTTTACCAAAACCTATGATAGAGTCAAATGTTCTTTTTTCTTGGATGGTATGAAGCAGGATGTCTGCACCTTTGTGGTAGAATGTGATGTCTATCAACACAACAAGGGAGAAATAGTCAAAGTAACTGGCACACTACAACCGCTTCCGATTCTACCTGCTATTTGGAGGGATATTTATATGGATTTCATTGTTGGCTTACATAAATCAAGCAACAAGTTAGTCATCATGGTGGTAGTTTATCGTCTTTCCAAATATGCCCATTTATATGCTCTTCAACACCCATTCACCGCCTCCACAGTGGCTCAAATTTTCATGGATCATATCTTCAAGCTTCATGGGATGCCTCATTCTATTGTCTCTGACCGAGATACCACTTTCACTAGAAATTTTTGGAAATAATTTTTCAGGCTACAGGGAACCCAACTGCATCTCATCACAACCTATCATCCCCAGACTGATGGCCAAACTGAAGTTGTCAACAAATGTTTGGAAACATATTTGAGGTGTTTTTAATCTAAGCGGAAAAATCAGTGGGCTCAATGGTTACCACTAGATGAATGGTGGTACAACACCTATTACCATACAACTACTCACATGACTCCTTTTGAAGCAATATATGGATAAAATACACCTCCAGTTCTCTCATACATGCCCGATGTCGCAAACATTTAGGAGGTTGTCCAAACTCTTATAGTTCGAGAGGCCATTCTCTGTATCCTCGAAGAGAATTTGGTCAGGGCTCAGAATCGCATGAAAAAACAAGTATATAAAGTCCTTTCAGAACGTCAATTTGATGAAGGGGACCAGGTGTTTCTTCGACTGCAACCTTAAAAGCAGACTTCACTCAAGGCTGAACATTGTCAGAAACTTACACCCAAATTTTATGGTCCTTATACAATGCTCAAGCGAGTGGGATCAATGACCTACCAGTTAGCTTTACCTAATTATTCTAAGCTCCATCCTATTTTTCATGTCTCGTGCTTAAATAAGGTGAATGGAAATAAGTGTCACACTCAAACCAGTCTCCCTGAGTTGGATGAAGAAGGCTCCATCTAGTTGTAGCCACAAGAAATCTTGGACTAGTGTGAGTGTCATCTTGTCAATGCACCATCAAGGAAGTGTTAGTACATTGGAAAGATACAACTCCAGCGGATGCCACTTGGGAGTCGACCACCACTCTGCAACAATTTCCTCATCTCAAGCCTTGAGGACAAGGTTGTTTTTCAAGGGGGAGGGAATGTTAGGGACTTAAGATACCTAACCCTCACATAGGTAGAATAATATATTTTCTAGGAAATAAAGGTCGGCATTAGTTAATAAGGAATGATTAATACAAGAAAACAAGTCAATGTAAGAAGACCTAATATAAGATTCTGCTTCTAGAAATATCTTCCTCTAAAGTGTTCTTTAGAATATAAAATTAGTATAAATAAGAGTAGGAGGCTTGAGGAGTCTTGTCTTGAGAATTATTGTAATAGATCTCTACTCTGTTGGAGGTTTCCCCCTCGAAGAGGCAAGTGAACATTGTTTCCTACCAACAAAGGTATTTAAGGAAACAATCACAACTTAAATCCATGGTGCTTTCTGAGCTTCATTCTACACCTACCGCAAGGAATTAGGGGTTTACCAAAACCTATGACAGGGTCAAACATTACTTTTTTTCTGGGATGGTATGAAGCAATACATATGCACCTTTGTGGCGGAATGTTATGTCTTTCAACGCAACAAGGGAGAAATAGTCAAAGCACCTGACACAGTACAACCGCTTTCGATTCCACCTGCTATTTGGAGGGATATTTCTATGGATTTCATTGTTGGCTTACCTAAATCAAGAAACAAGTCAGTCATCATGGTGGTAGTTGATCATCTTTCCAAATATTCTCATGTCTATGCTCTTAAACACCCATTCACCACCTCCAAACTGGCTCAACTTTTCATGAACCATATATTCAAGCTTCATGGCATGCCTCATTCTATTGTCTCTTACCAAGATCCCACTTTCACCAGCAATTTTTGGCAAGAATTGTTCGGGCTACAGGGAACACAACTGCATCTAAACACAACCTATCATCCCCAGACTAATGGCCAAACTGAAGTTGTCAACAAGTGCTTGGAAACATATTTGAGGTGTTTTTCATATGAGCGGAAAAATCATTGATCGCAGTGGTTACCACTAGTTGAATGGTGGTACAACACCTCTTACCATGCAGTGACTCGCATGACTCCTTTTGAAGTAATATATGGACAAAATACACCTTCAGTTCTCTCATACATGCCCTATGTCTCAAAGGTTTAGGTGGTTAACTAAACTCTTACAGTTTGAGAGGTCATTATATGTACCCTCAAAGAGAATTTGGTCAGGGCTCAGAATCACATGAAGCAACAAGTAGATCAAGGTCATTCAAAACATCAATTTGCTAAAGGGGACCAGGTGTTTCTTCAACTGCAACCTTATAAGAAGATGTCACTCAAGGTTGAACATTGTCATAAACTTGTGCCCAAATTTTATGGTCCTTATATAGTTCTCAAGCGAGTGGGATCGTTGGCCTGCCAATTAGTTTTACCTAGTCATTCTAAGCTCCATCTTGTTTTTCATGTCTCTTGCTTAAACAAGGTGATTGGAAATAAGTGCCACACTCAAACCAGTCTCCCTGAGATGGATGAATAAGGATCCATCTAGTTTCATCCACAAGCAGTCTTGGACCAGTGTGGGCATTGTCTCCATCATCACACCATCAACGAAGTGTTAGTACAGTGGAAGGATACAACTCCAGCAGATGCCACTTGGGATCCGACCACCATTCTACAAAAAAATCCTCATCTCAAGCCTTGAGGACAAAGTTGTTTTTCAAGGGGTGGGGGGGCATGTTAGGGACCTAACCTACCTAACCCTCACATAGGTAGAATAATATATTTTCCATGTAATAAAGGCTCACATTAGTTAATAAGGCCTATTTAATAAAGGAGAACAAGTCAATGTAAGAATAACTAATAGAAGCTTTTGCTTCTAGAAAGATCTTCCTCTAGAATGTTCTTTAGAAGAAAGAATTAGTATAAATAAGAGTAGGAGGCATAAGAAGTATTGTCTTGAGAATTATTGTAATAGAGCTTTGTTATGTTGTAGGTTTCCCCCTTGAAGAGGCAAGTGAACATTGTTTCCTATCAATAAAGGTATTATTTTGGTGTTGTGGTTCAACATAATTTGTTGTTATGTTGTTATTCTCTACAGTTTTTATATTTCCTGTTGCTATTCCGTTGTTATTCTCTGCAATATTTCTTTTTTCTGCTATTATAATAGATCTGGTACCTAACATTCAAGTCAGGATAGGTGATCTGGGATGATGTTATTTTTACCTAGTTGTATTACTATGTCAAAGTCGAATTCCTAAAACAGTAGTAGCCATCGACATATTTTTCCTCGGTGGACCAGCTTGTTTACTAGATATTTAAGAACTTGATGGTCTATGAAGAACATCAATGGAATTTTTAATAAATAATGCCAAAAATTTTGTAGGGAAAAGATCATGGCCAATGCCTCCCTTTTTGTTGTTGAATAATTTTTTGTTGCTTTATTCAGTTTATGATTGGCTTATGCGTTGGGGTGATAAATCATGTCATCATATGGTTGTACTAGGACTAACACTACAACAACATTGGATGCATCTACATGGACATGGAATTTTTTAAAGAAGTCTGGAAATCATAATATTGGGGCTTCTACCAATTTTCTTTTTAGTAGCTCAAAGGATTTGTTACATTCCTGACTCCATTGAAATTCAACTTCTTTTTTTAGCAACTCGTCGATTGGAAATGTAATATCTAAGTAGTGATGAGTGAACTTTTTTTAATACCCAGTATGCCCATGAAATATTTTGATTTGTTTTTTTATTTACCAGTGGCTTCAAGACGAGGATTACTTTGATTTTCTCCATATCGACTTTCAAGCCATATTTACACATGATATGCTTGAGTAAGATGCCAATTGGCGTGGATAATATTCATTTTTTGATATTTAGGGACATTTGAATCTATCAACATATTTCTAATATCATCTGCAACCACTAGATGTGGTCTTTCAATAGGCTATAGATTGTCTAGTCATCAAAATAGGAATCCATTATTTTATAGATGTACTCCTAAAAAGATTTTATCATTGTCCTAGAAAATACTGCTGGAGCATTTTTTATTCCAAAAGGAATCACTTTGTATGTGAATGATCTGAACTCAAATATGAACGCCATTTTTCTTGATCCTCCTTCGCAATTGGTACTTGGTTATATCCGAAAAATTTGTTTGTGAAAGAGTAGCATTCATGCCCAACGACTTCATTGATAATTTCATCTGTGAACGGCGTCGAAAATGGATTGATTGTGATTTACTTATTTAATCCTTTGAAATCGACATATATTCTTAATTTTTTTGGTTCATTATTTTTGGGTTGAACGACCATTGGACTCACCCATTATGACTTGTTGATAGGGTAAATAATGCTAGAAACTAGCATTGCCTCTATCTCTTTTTGAACAATGGGTTTGTACTTATGGGCTAAGTTTTATGGTCATTTATTGATAAGCATATCCCTGGGGATGAGGTTGATTTTCATCTCCCCCATATCTTGTACCAGTCCTTTTAAGTCTTTGTAGTCACGGGTGAAAACGTCTTGGTATTCACACAGTGGGTCGACTATTTATGTAGTTTTTTATCCGACCAATGCTTGGCTATTATTGCCATTTTTGGTTAACCATCTATTGAAATGTCGATTTTATTTTTTATTTTTTATTTCTACATCCATCCATTTTGGTGCTTTGGATTCATCCAGTGTCCATTCACCTTCTACAACCTTGTTATAACTTGGAGTAAAGTCGAGTTTTTCTACGTCTTCTTTGTCTTCCTTGGATACTAAGTAAACTATCTTTACGTAGTTGATTACTCAAGGGTGACTTTTTTTTCCATTGAAAGATTTGTCTTGGAAAACTTAAGTTTTCCATGCCTATCTGATGAGCGCTTATGTTGTCTTGATTCTGAGTTGACACAAAGTTGCAATTCGATGTCGACCCTTTGTCGAATTTTGCCTTGCCTCTCTTTTTCATTTCATCGGGATTTGGATTCTCGAGAAAGTCTTTTATTTCTTGTGTTGCCTCTTGCACATGTGCCTCTTCTGGGACAAATTCGAAGTCTCTTATAAATTTTATTTTATTCCATCAAAGTTAAATGTGTGAACACATTCCTCTTTGATATTGTACCACTTGTGTGGTATGTTGTCCAATGTGTTAGGGAACATATGTAGCCATAGCATTTCATCCCTATATCCCACTATTCTCCATTCATTATCACAACTGGTGAATGTGAGCCACTGAGTCGAACCCAGGTTTAAATTTTTGGATGTTGACTCTTTTGCTTCTTTCTGCCAAATCGTTCAACAAAATATAGAGTAGCAGTATTCCATGTTTGTAGGTGGGGGGCATGAGTTTCCCACCATAGAGAAACTTGACCAATGAAGTATTCCACTAGGATTTGTACCCTCCTCTGTGCTCTGACTGAATTTGATATGTCATCAACATGGACCATCGGGGAATTTATTTCACTAAACTGCATGGGGGGTCTTGTTTTTTTGGTAACCGGAATGAGAGTTGGCGTTTGTTTTATTTTTTTATCGAGAAAAATAGGGACTGCCTATACTGAAAATTATGTTCTCGATTGCTTTGTTGGAATCACCTCTATCAAAAAACACTCCTTTCCTTGGGCTTCATAGTTCTCTATTTTCCAATTATAGAGTTCCATGTCTGAGTTGTGTCCCATCAATAATGATGTTCCTACTAAAAATTCTCCTTCAACATTTGGCTCGACATTTTTCTTTTGTTCATTCATTATTTGGTACAGTTGGAGAGCCTCCTAGTCTTCGTCCCATGTTTCTACCCAAGGTTTTCCTCCTTTTGGTTCCAAGGGTATGATGATATTTTTGTCACTTCCTTTCAATTTAATCCTATCTCTTTCAATGGAGATATTCACTTTCATGTTTCGACCCCATGGTCTACCTACTAATGCGGGGTATGCAGGAATGTCTTTGACCAGATTAATTACTTCAAAGTTGAATCTTGTTGGAATCCCCATTATGTGGGTTATGAAATTTTTTAGTCTACCAATTGGTTCAATGAATATTCGATCCGCTAGTTTTAAAAATTTCATCGTTGGTGCTAACGGGGGTCTTCCAAGTCGATTCCATGTCTCCTGGGGGAGGATGTTTACTTGTGAGCCAAATTTGTATACGACTTGTTTGATCCTGTGTTCATCAATTTCAAGGTCAACTTGAGGGTCAAAGTCGTTCGTCTATTTCTCCTGTGAAAGCTGCCAAAGATTTTTCTATGGTTGTTGAGCCTCTTTATATTCTCTCATAATTTTCAGTAGGTCGATCAAGCGATTGATAGACTGATTTTATTTTAGTAACTGAAGAAATTCTTCTAGGGCAGTGTCTGAAGTGTTTGAATTTCCTCCCATGTTTCCATTTATCTTATCTTGGTTGATATTTTTAAAGAACTCCATTGCTTCCCACATTATTTTTTCTTCTTGTTTAGGCTTGAGATATGTGTTTTGATATCCCCTTTGTCGAATTTGAAGATCTTGATAAATGTCTTCACCTGCACCTAATCTCATTACAACATGGAGATTTTTTTAGTTTAATACATATTTCTTAGGTATTTTGTGCAAGAAGTTCACATTTCTTTTGTTCATCACTTTTTCCAATACGAATGGGCAGTCTTCTAGTGGTCACCCACTCCACATATGTTACAAAACTTGAGGTCGATTCTATATTTTGTAGGGAATTCGGGACTTATGTGGTCCTCTTTCCAACAATTAAATCAATATAAGTTTCCCTAACCACATCCTCGACCTACTTGTCAGTGTCCTCCTCTGTATCCTTCTCTCCTTGATAACCCCCATGATAATGGCCTCTATATTCATTTCCACCTCCTTGGTTGACATTTTGGTCGGTCATCTATGTGTGGTATACGAAATGAATGTTTAATTTATTTTTCCCATTTACCCAAAAATTTTGGATAGAATGATTATATTATGCATAGATGTGACACCATTTTGGTTGGGCATTTCTTTGATTGTGCAGATTGTCCCTAGTTGCATGAATTTTCATGCTCTGGAAGATATCACAAAATGGTTCTATTTGGATATGTTCGATGGTTGGATCCAATGCATCATTGAATTTGTAGTAATCCTTCGCGTGCCCTTCACTAGATAAAATGGTGCACCAAATTTCATTATGCACGATGGACATGTTTTTTTATAAATTGTTGCAATACTTCAAGTTTTTCCTCTATTATTTTCTCTATTGTTGATGAAGTTGACGATCCTTCATCATCCATATATATACACTAAGTTTTTTTCAATGCATCCTAACATGTTTGAATGTTGTACATTCGTAGTGGATCTTGGATTTTTTGTAGAAGTCATGCTACGTACCATTGTATGAGGAGTCTTTCTTCTATGATGTAAGGAATTTGACTCAATAAGTCTTTGAATATTTTTCCATACTCTCGGATAGATAGAAGTATTCAACATGATGTCGGTTTAGCTTATGAGGGATTACAATTAAAAGCATCCAAAGACATAGGATGAAAATATGATCTATATTCAACACTCTTATAACAAAGCAGCCCTACTTCTACTAGTAAGTCCCCTTTCGAAACTTTCTTTGGGTATTTGTTACATTCACCCTTGGATGTTGTATATGGATAGAAGGGAGAAGTGAGGGAAGATATCATGGGATAAGCATCGAAAGCAAATAAATTTGTTGAAAATATTAGGTAGATCCATTTTCAAGTATAGGAGACACTAAAGAAGTCACAAGAAAAGTACAAGGCTCGACATGATAAGCACAAAACTGAGTAATAATTAAAGGTGGAAGACAGAGTTTGGTTTTAGTTGAACAAAGAAAGGTTGCAAGGTCCTGGTAATAATATTAAGGCTTTGTGGTATTGTCCTTTTGAGGTATTGGAGAAGGTGGGTGATAATGCCTATAGAGTCATTCTACCCACATATATGCACATTTACTACAATAGTGAATGTGGAAAAGTTGAAACACTATGAGACTTCCATGTTGGATTAGGAAACTTAGGAGTAGATCTTACCTACCATAGAGGACTTAACACCAGAAGCTCGGGCAGAGTTGGTAGAAGATATGGTTTTGCAAAAAAAATCCAGAACTACCAAGCAAGGGAAACATGACCTTTGGTAGATTGGGTTGAAAGGACAACTTGATAATACATTGGAGTTATATTCATTATCAATTGTCATATTTTCCATCATATTTTTATTTCTTTTTATGAATTGATAATCACCACCATAAAAATACAATCCAATTGATTTCCCTTAAATATTTTCAAAGGTAACAATGTTATTTGTTGGTTCTAGGTTTTACTTAATCACACAACTTGATTTATTTATTCTTTCTATTATATAACATGAAATCAATTATTTTAGGTATTTGTGCTTTCAATTATATAATATGGAGTCAAGCATTTTAAATGTTTGTAATGCAAGTGGATACTAAGGAAAACAAAGTGGGTCATACAATCTCTACAAATATTACATGTCCCAAAAAAAACCACGGTGACCTATGTTGATGTTTTGGTAGCATCATGAGTATTCTCACATGTGTGGGGCTTCTCTTGTTCAACTTATGGGGATTTTTACCCATTGGTAGGTAAAACATGTATAATTTCTTGTTGATGGGTTTTGTGGGCTTATGTTGGGGCTTCACACCCTCATGTTGGGGTTTCACACCCACGTGTTGGAATAAACAAATCTAATTTAATGTTGAGTTAATTTAGGGGCTCCTTCCCTACCCTTTTGAGTTATATAAAGGGAGATTATGTGAGAAGTTGAAACATAAGGTGAATGTGAGATTCATTTTCTTAGTGACAAGTGTGGTGACCTAAACCAACCATGGAGTAGGATGAATAGGTCCTTAGTTATGTTGTTTAGAAGTGTTTTATGTTGGATTACTAAGAAGGGGGGGTGAATTAGTAATAGAGCAATATAATCATTTTTAACCATAAAATGCAAGTGTTATATCAATGTAGAATTATCATCCAATAGTTGTAGAGTAAATAAACAATGAACAAAGGAGCAATCATACACATACACAGTACACCAGTGTTTTTACGTGGAAACCCAAAGAGGGAGAAAACCACATAATGTTTTTTCTTATATGTCTTTAATAATTACATTCATTGCAAGCACCAACTTCCTTTGTTTTCCAGCTGCAACTGGAAGGAGGCTCCAACCCCCTAGTTTCTCAGGTTACAACCTGAGGGAAGCTCCAACTCCCCAATTCTCTGGCTACAACCAGAAGGAGGCTACAACCACCTTGACGTAGAATTACAATGATGGAACCATTGTCATGCTATCACTGTGATATATACCACTGTAACAACTTGTACCACTAACCTACATCCAACCAACCTATAACAACATATACCAAACAACCTGTAATCAACATGTACCATCAATGAGTGCATCAACCATGCACCAAGTATGTATCAATCATGCATCAAATACACATAAACTATGACTCATCAAGATGCACCAACATCATCAACTATACACCTCATGTATGTGTCAACTCATCAACTACCTGTCTCATCCATGTACCCAACATGTAGCTCAACCAAAAGCCTTCATCAATTTCATCATCCAAATCTGATTTGTAACTATGTAATAGACCTGGTGTATATGATCACATACCTGCAAACCTTCCTTAACTTTAACAACAAGAAACTAGCATTTCATCAAACTTTACTTTAGTCTCACATGACTAATTTTGGATTAGTCAACAACCCTAACTTGAAATAATCATAACTTGAAATAATTATAACTATGTACCTGTAATGAATAAAGATCTAAAAATGGTAAACAATTTTCTTCGGTGTATTTTATTCAATTCCTCCATATTTCACTACTTGGAACCTCTCAGAAAATGATTTATAGCAAAAATGGCATACCTTGTTGAATTCTGACTTATTCTAGAGAGCGAACTTGTAGAGTGTGCCTCACACGAAATATTTGTTGTATGGATATGAAAATGGTACACAGAATACTACAAACGGTACTCTAACCAATACATTTGGTCTTACTTAATTTGAATCTATTATGAAGAAGTTATGACATTTTTACCAAAAACACGTGTTTTAGACTAGTTCTCAGGACTAGCCACAAACCCTATTTTCCACGGAGTGTAACTCCAAAAATACAACGACCCACAAGCTGAAATATTTATCACAACTACTTGGATATTTTTCCTCAATGGCATTCCGATTTCACGGTCTGAGTCAATCTAGAAAAAAAATTATTGTGAAAATGGTGAGATGACCTGTAAATAACATACCCTAGAAAGCATCATCAAAAGAATTTATCCTCCCTTGAATTTCGGCCTTCCTTACTTCACCTTCCCTCTGAAATTCACCTTGGATATCCTTTGATTACCTCAGTCACTTGTAGATATTCAATATGCTCAAGTGTGATTAAAAATGGGATACCCTTGCCTCTTATTTATACTTTCATGTAGCTTCCTCAAGGGGTTACCTTCTAACCATCTTAACCCACTTTCCTTATTTTAGGGCTAACCCACTTCTAACCACTTGTCCACTTAGTAATTTCTCCATTAAATTTATTATTTAAATAATTTCTTTTGTATCCAATTGGACTTATAATACACTCATCACTTCACTTTATTGAAGATGTTGTTGTTGTTGTTGTTGAAGATAGCCTTGGAGAGCGTTCTAAAAAAAGTTATTTTCACACATGAAAAAATTTCTAATGACAACAAGGGTTAGATCTCGGTTAGCTTACCCGAAAAATGCAAATTTTCCTATTTGTTTCTGATTTTCCGAGATCGCACAGGGCGTAGGGAAAATATCATACGTAGATCTAAAAGAGTAGAAACCCAGAAACAAATAATATAAAACCAAAATAATACTCTGAAAAAAATTAAAAATGGCGTGTTCAGGCTTTATACCTCTAGATCTGACTGAAATGGTCGTATCTTGGGAAAACATAAACCTTTTCAAGTGAAATGAAAAATTCTCCTGACTGAAACAAGTGCTACGGATGCAATGGAATAGTCCTCTCAGCGCATAAATGTACGAAAATGATATAAAATGGATATGATGAAACTCAGCTTAACGATCTCAATCTACAACAGGAGCGGGTCTTTAAACAGGCTCTGATACCATGTTCAGCAACACGGGTATTCCAACAGAGGATGAACACCTTCAGTAAATACTCACACAACTAGATAAAATATCAACACACCGATGTTTTTCACATGGTAAAATCCCTACGGGGAAACATCCACAGCCCCAACCAACGCAGCCACTTGGAGCAGTTTATTAATGAAAAGGAAAAATATTACAAAGAGATTTTACAAGATAGTTTCTCACTCTCGATCATCGGAAAATGACCCTCCATGCTTGTTAAATATAGATCATGTACCAATTGGGTGTTAAGCCACAGATCAATGGTCGTTAAGATCGAGGAGAATGTGAACCATTGGATCACTCTATGTCAGGAACATATCGTGACCGTCGGATTTCCTAACTACAAATGCATGCTAAAGAAACACACTTTTACCTAATGACACATTAGAACAAGTAGATATTAACTAACTCCTAAGTGTCTAAATATCCTAACAATAAATACATGCCAACATGTGCTTGATGAATTAAAAGTCAAGGTATCTAAATCTCATGTACTAAGAGAGCCTGATTGAACCCTCCCATTCCACATTTCCACAAGCACATCCAACACAAAAATCATAGAATTCATCGGACAACTTGAAGGAAAAGACCCATATGCAATCTACTATGTCAGTAAGAATCTCTCACGTGTTGAATTGAATAACACGGTAATTGAGAAAGAGTTTCTAGTTATCCATGTAATAAACAAGTTTAGACACTACATTACTGTATATTCTATAATCTTGCATATTGATCATGCTACTATTAAATATTTATTGAACAAACCAATCACAAATGGTAGGGTCACTAGATGGTTACTTTTATTGCAAGAATTTGACATTACCATTTTAGACAAACCAGGAAAACGTAATGTAGTGGCTGACTTTCTTTCTAGAATAACATCTAATGAGAATGAACCTCCGGTAGAAGATCATTTTCCAAATTAACACCTCTTTGCAGTATCTACTAACTCACTTTGGTTTGTAGATATTGCTAACTTTTTGGCTGCAAGTAAACTTCCACATCACCCGACCCCCAAAGAACGACAAAGTATAGTTAGGAAAAGTGAAATATTCTCATGGATTGATGACTTCCTCTTATACACTAGACCTGATTTGATTATCAGAAGGTTTTTACGAGAGGATAAAGTCCATTAGATACTAAAATCCCATCATGATGGTCTATGTGGGGGGCACTTTGCAAATAAAAGAATTGGGTACAAAATACTTCACCAAAGGTATTACTTTCCCACACTCTTCAGAGATTCCAAAGAATGCGTGAAGAGGTCCAGTGCAACAACTGTCAATGCATGGGTAGACATGTACAAACAGATGAAATGTCACTACAACCACATATGGTGTTACAACATTTTTATAAATGGGCCATTGATTTTTGGGGACCAATAAACCCGCCATCTTTTCGACACTCCTACATCAATGTATGTATAGACTATGTCACAAAATGGATGGAAGCCAAGGCACTTATGATGATAATCTAACAAGTGGTAGTAGAATTTGTCCACGAGGAAATTTTTGTAAGATTCAAAATACCACGAGAGATAGTGACTAACAGAGGAACTCAATTCACATCACGACTTGTTAGAGATCTGATAGACAACTACAAAATCAAAAATAGAGTAACAACATTATATCATCCACAGTAAAATGGATAGGCAGAGGGGACTAATAATATCCTTAAGTCCATCATTACAAAAACCATCAAACTACACATCAAGGATTGGGATGATAGTCTCCCCGAAGCCTTATGGACCTACAAGACCAGATGAAGAACTACTACAAGATGCCCACCTTATGAGTTGGTCTATGGAAAGTGATGCATGGATTTTTCGGGGATTTTTCGAGGGTCATAAATTTTGACTTGATTATCCATTTGGGCTTAAATTACATTGTGAAACACATCCCCATCCTTACCAAATTGCATGGTTCAAAAAGGGGAATGAAGTCACCATTAATAAAAGATGTTGATCAAGTTTTCCATTGATAAGACTTATAAAGATGAAGTATGGTGTGATGTCATTCCAATGGATGCATGCCATCGGTTATTGGGGAGGCCTTGGAAATATCACAAAAAATTCATGCATGATGGAGGAAATAATACCTACACCTTTTGGAAGGATGGATCAAAAGTTGTCTTATTTCCCCTTAGGGATGAGGGAAAAACTAAGAATAAGTTGTCAGAAAGAGATTTTGTTAAGTAAATAAAGGCAACGGGATTATGTTATGCGTTAATTGTGCAAAAAGGAGTCATGGAAGACATACAAATTCCTACTGAAGTGGCCAACTAGAATAATATGTTGACGTTATCCCTAATGAACTACATGATGGTTTTCCACCAAAGAGGGATATTCAACATCACATTGATCTGATCTTGGGATCATCTTTACCTAATCAAGAAGCCTATAGGATGAGTCCTAAACAATGTGCAGATCTCAACCGACAAGTGATGGAACTTATAAAGAAA
Organism: Picea sitchensis; assembly: GCA_010110895.2. Classification (NCBI taxonomy): domain Eukaryota; kingdom Viridiplantae; phylum Streptophyta; class Pinopsida; order Pinales; family Pinaceae; genus Picea; species Picea sitchensis. The sequence continues at coordinate 28,101 of SNQJ01S0075693.1, forward strand.
GGTTTGGTGAGAAAAACATGAGTCGATGTGTTTTACCAGCATTGTTGAGTCCAAAAAAGGATAATACATGGAGGATGTGCATAAATGGAAGAGCAATCAATAAAATTACCATCAAATATAGGTTTCCTATACCGCAGTTGGACGACATGATGGATGTTCTAGTCGGAGCTAAATATTTTAGTAAGATTGATTTGTGAAGTGGATACCACCATATCCGGATTCGCGAAGGGAATGAATGGAAAACTGCCTTCAAGACTAGGGATGGACTATATGAATGGATGGTGATGTCATTCGGGTTGTCCAATTCTCCAAGAAATTTCATGCGGCTAATGAATATTGTGCTTCGACCTTATATTGGTAAGTTTATTTTTTGTGTATTTTGATGACATCCTAGTTTTCAGTAACAAAAAATAAGATCACTTGCATCATATAAAAATTATATTGGATCCATTGAGAAAACATCAACTTTATGAAAACCTAAAGAAATGTAGTTTCCTGCAAGAAAGTTTGGTGTTCCTAGTTTTTGTCATCTCGACAGAGGGAGTCAAGATGGATTCAGAGAAGGTCAGAGCAATTATGGAGTGGCCTAGTCCTAGGAGCATCACAGGGGTAAGAAATTTTCATGGGCTGACCACCTTTTACATCAAATGTATTCGAAATTCTAGCAATATTGTAGCACCCATAAAATATTACAGCAATGGCAAGACATTAATGTGGACCAATGAAGCTGAGGAAAGTTTTATGTTTCTAGATAAAAAGGTATTGAGGCACCCATATTATCCTTACCGAATTTTGATAAAGTGTTTTAGGTAGACTTTGATGCTTCATATGTAGGCATTGGAGCTGTACTTAGCCAAGAAGGTATACCAATTTCATTCTTTAGTGAAAAATTGAAAGAGGTAAGAAAGAACTAATCCACATATGATGTATAATTTAATGGAATTGTGAAAGAATTGCAACATTGGAGGCATTATCTAGTGCCAAAGGAGTTTGTGTTATTTACGGATCATATTGCATTAAAATATGTAAACACCCAAAATAAATTGAACAATAGACATGAAAAATGGGTCTCTTTCTTATAAGGCTACACCTTTGTTTTAAAGCACAAATCGGGATGACAGAATCCGGTTGCAGATGATTTGAGTCGATGCACTGTTCTTTTGACAACCACGGAAAATCAAGTATTTGGGTTTGCTACATTAAATGATATCTATGCATTTGATAATAATTTTTGGGAGATTGTGGAACAATTGAAGAATCCAATCGTTGGGAACATGGATCTTAATCAAGGTGAATATTTTATGCAAGATGGCTACCTCTTCAAAGGAAAACAACTATGCATCACAATTGGTTCAATGAGGGAAAATATTATCAGAGACCTTCACAGTGGCGGTTTGGCAGGACATTTTGTAAAAGATAATATGCTAGCCTGAATCTAAGATAAGTATTAATGGTCGAACATGAAAAAGCATATAACCAGATATGTGGGACGATGTAGGATTTTCCAAATGTCTAAAGGAGACTCACAGAACATAGGGTTATATATGCCATTACTAGTGCCCAAAGCTCCATGGACAAATCTGAGCATGGATTTTTTGTTGGGGATCCCAAAAACAAAATGAGGTAATAATTCTATTTTTGTGGTTGTTCATAGGTTCTCTAAAATAGCTCAGTTCATTGCTTGCAATAAAACTAGTGATGCATCGATCGTGGAAGAATTGGGGTTCCAAAAACTATTACCTCTGATAGAGATACTTTGTTCTTGGGTAATTTTTGGAGGACTTTATGGAAGAAAATGAGGACTAAATTACACTTCAGTAGTACCTATCACCCCCAAATAGATGGTAAAATTGAGGTGGTAAATCGAAGTTTGGGAAACCTATTACAGAGCATTATTGGAGAGAATCCCAAGAAATGAGATTTGGCTTTACCTCAAGCGAAATTTTCCTACAATAGTTCAGTGAATAGATCCATAGGTAAATCTCCATTTCAGGTTGTTTACAGTAGAAATCCTATGGGTTTCCTAGATTTGATGCAACTACCACTTGGGGATAGGATCAATGATGACGGGGAAGCGTTTGCAAAACACATTCAACAGTTGCAACAACATGTGAGACAAAAACTGCAGGCCAATAAAAAATAAAACAAAATTATCAAAGATTCTAACTAATGATACCATGTATTCAATGAAGGTAATTTGGTGATGTTTTAATTATGGAAGGAACGGTTTCCTCGAGGAACCTACCACAAATTGAAGTATAAGAAAATTGGTCCTTGCAAGATTCTCAAGAAAATCAATGACAATGCTTATAAGGTCAATTTATCAGCTGACCACAATCTCTCCCTTATTTTTAAAATTTCATATTTGTATATCTTCCATGAGGACGATCTGGGTGATGACATTGAGGCAGAGGTGGATTGGAAATAGACCATTCCAAGAAAGAAAAAGGAAAATATTGCACATATTTTAGATAAGAATACCCTTCATACTCGACAAGGCCAATACAATTGATATCTAGTCCAATGGGAAGGCATAGATTACATATATTACAGAGGGTGACTTACTGAACCTAGATCCCATTAAATGGAAACAGTTTGAAGACAATAACTTGCAGGAGCTACGTTCTTTTCAACTAGAGCAGAATGATGCAGGGATTTTTCGAGGGTCATAACTTTTGACTTGGTTATCCATTTGGGATGAAATTTTACAGGGAGTTGTGTATCAAAGAGTTCATTGTTGTGCCAATTGGATATATCCAATTGGACATCGTTTTGACACTCTTCCAACGCCAAATTCCTTCATATAAGGCCTTAAATTGGGGTTTGAGTGTTTTTACGAGAAGCTTTAATTTTTCAATTATCAGTTATCTCTTAGTTTATGAGCTTAATCAGATAAGTGAGTTGAAAAATAGTGTCACGCTAGTTAGCTCTTAATTAGAGTCATGCGAAAATTTTCTAAATTTAGTTGTTTTTCTAAAATTAGTTGTTTTCAAAACTCCTAGATAGTAGTTATAATGGGTTGAACTTTGATTGTAATAGTTAGGATGGAGAAGGAATAAAAGAGAGTTATTTTTCCATTCTCATGTGTTTGCATGGTTTATTTGGTCTTGTGAATGAATCTCAGGCTTTGGATACATCAGAAAGCAAGTTCTACGGCCCATTAAAACAAAGATTTAGGAATTTAGACATTCTGATTTAATTGTGATATGATAGCACTAATATAGGATTGAGGGAAGGCTTGAGAATCCCCTCCATGTATAAGTATGTGTATTCTATGCCTAAATGGGTTGTTGAAGAATATTGTAATTAGTTGTTGAATATTGTAATTTGTTGTCGAAGTTTAATTGTTATTTTGCTGAGAGATTCTACTAAGAGTTGTTGTTGAGAACTTTGTAAATGCCTTGTTGAAGGAATATAATAGAGGGGGATTGATTTTAGATCTCTGCATATGTTTACCTTTGAGTAATTGGGTAATTTCATTTTATTTTCTCTCTGTATTTTATATACATGTGTGTGCATTTCATGGTTAATTGAATGAACATGTAGTGTTCTATAAGTTTCAATTGTTTCTCTTCTGAAGCATTGGTGCAAGGAGTGTATAGTGGCCATGCAAGGAGTGTTAAGGCAGAGTCATTTTCAAACTCAGTGGTTCAGGAGAGATAATGTGAAACTTTGAGAGTGAGTGCAAGGAGTGCACTTACACTCATATGAGTATAAAATCTCAAGAATACTCGTGCAAGTTATGCACAGGGCCAACACTTAGTCAGTGTTGAAAATTTTCTAATGTGAGAAAGTGCAAGGGGTAAATGGAATTTTTTATAAGTCTCAAGCTCAGGATAATTAGCACAAGGAGTGCGCCAAAAGACTTTCCAAAAATCTTCAAGTTTCAAGTTCAAGTGGAGCGCAAGGAAAGAACGAAATCCCAAATCACTTCGAGTGATAAAGCTCAAAAGAAATAGTGGGTAAAATTCTTTGGAGAAAAGAACCCTTTCATTCTCAAAGTCAAGTGGATGAGATATTCTCGAGGAGTCAGATATTTCCTATCCGTCATATCTGGGAAAGTAGCACGGGTGTTAACCCCTGAAGTCCTTCAGACTTAGCGTATTCAGAGGTTTCTTTGTAAGTGTTGTGGAGAAGACGGAATTCCCGAAGTATTGAGATCCGAAGTGAATCTAGACGGTCCAATTTTGAGGACACATGTTTGCAGATCCAACAGAGTTTGAAAGTATGGCTATCTGATAGAGTTGGAGTTGTGTGGTAAAATTTTGTGGAACTCTCGAAGTTTCGAAGCCCAGAATGAATCCTAGTCGTTGGTGTAAAGAGACACGTGTCGACAGATCTCGAAGTCCAAAAATCTATCACTCTAGAGGAATTGGGTTGTATTTTGTTTTGGGTCGAGAACTCCTAAAGGCCCGAAGGCTGGATCCCATCTCGATCGTCCATTCAAAATAACACGTGGACCGTTGATTTAACCTCCCGTAAATTTAGAGTTTGAGGATTCGGGAGGAAGCCCAAGTTGTGTAGTGAAAATCTTTGAATCCTGGAGCGCAGAGTAAATACAGAATGTCCATCGAAAGTGGATGAAATTCGTTTGATATACAAATCCAGAGATTCACAATTTCAACATTCAGTTGATTTGCGTAGTTGTTGGATCAGGACTTTTGAATCCCATAGTCCTGAAACCCATGTGTATCATCGATTGTGGGGCGTAACAAGAGTCATTGATCCCTATCATTGTTCAGCCATTCACATGTTCAGAGTTCAGGAGGAACATCATGTGTTTATGTTGGAGTTTCTAGAGCCCATAGCTCTGAAGTCCTGAATTCTTTACTGAGTTGCAAACCAACCCACGATTTTGGTCTGCGATCACGTGGAAGATTCCACTGGAGTGATAGGACCCTCGCAAATGTGATCTTGAACGTATGGAAAGGAGAAAATACATGTGGAGAATTAATTCGATGGTTTATCAAGAGCCCAAAAGATAATTCAGTGCCCTATTGTGAACAATCCTTGACCAGGAAGTCGCGTGAGCCCGAGGAGGTGGTGGGGATTTGCATCAAGAATAGTTGAAGAGTGACTTAAAATTTGGCATTTGTAAGTCCATTTCATTGTAATTTTTTCATTTTGAGATTAATGAAGAGTGTTCTCACTGTTGTAGAGGGACCCAGAGATGTAACCCAAGAGGGGTGAACTTCATCATCAAATATTTTATTCTTATTTTTTTTCATTTTTTGTTGTGTTATCTCTCATTATTCTGCAAGATAATCATCATGTTTTGAAGTTTTGGATAAGTAAGAAGATTCACATGTGTTATGAAAATCTATCAAAGATGATCAAAATAATATTTTGAATTGGGTTAGATGTTGATGTGTGTTTAAATAATTATTTAGCATCTCATAATTTTCGAATCAAGTTGGATCAGAGCTAGTTTTGACAAGTATTTGCAAGTGGATGTGACTAGATCCAAAACTCAATCTTGGTGAAGGCACGGTTGAAGAATACTTGTTTGGAAGCACATATCTCTTTGTTGTAGAGAATAACATGAGAAATGCTCTAATGAAATTAAGGCTTCAAAAAGACATGAACAGGCAGATTCAGAAGGAGAACTCTTAATTGAGGATGCATATGTAATATCTTGAGGATGACAAGCAAGAGCTTCAAGACCAGTTGGTAAGCCATTCATAATTTCTCATGGGAATTATTCATGAATTGGAAAGTGAGTTGTGGGCTAAGGACAAGATGTTGGAAAATTTCCATGAAGTTGAGCAATTGGATAAGGCAAAGTCCCCTATGAAAAATAATCCATCTTCTATAAAATATTTATAGACGGTAACTGAGGTATGACATAAAGATGTTTCATCTTGTTATTCTTATCCCCATAAAGAAGAGAATGTTTCTTTGGATGTATTTAAGGAACCTACATATGGTATTGTTTATAAGCTACTAACCAAGATGGGATATGATGGAAAATATTTTGGCATCCCAAGGAATGACTATTCCCATCCAGGCGGAGGGAAGAACTATTTATGCAGGATTGGGATATGGAAAAGAAGTAAATGGAGAATGCACCAAGACAACTGAATTAAGGGAAGCTTCAAATGAATAATTTTAGATACTTCACAAGCCATTGGTTCTACTAGAACAACCTTCTAGCTCAAGGAAATGAATCAAATGAAAATCATCTCCAAGAAGAGATGAGCATTCCAAGGAAGGAATGAAAACATTTCCCACCAATAAGACCAGTATAAACTTATGGTCTACATATCCATGTGTATTTTGTGGATTAAATAACCATTGTATGGAAATGTTTTGGAAGAGACAAAACTTGCAGGGGAAGCCATCCAAAAAGGAGGTAAGTCTAGGAAAAAGTCGTTTTCCAAGACATAAGAATAGGGGGATTGACAAGAAAATATTGTGGTTCGAGGATAGGAACAAACACTTATGAAATCATTGTGGTAAGAGTGGACATAATATAGATAAGTGTTGGACACTATATCTACATCTTTTTCCAAAGAAAAACCAGGAAGATGTAAAGGCACTTACAAGAAGACAAGTAGCAGCCTTAACCGAAGTTGATAGTCTTGCTGAGAGATTCGGAAGAGAATTATTTTTTATGGCTTGTCTCATTAGTATAGTATATGAATACATTGAGGTATGGTTTATGGATAGTGGCTCATCTCGCCACATGACAGGAATGAGATAAGCATTCCTTACATTCTCATAAATTGACACAAACTACTATGTGGGATCTGGGACTAACACCAAACAAGAAGTAAGAGGAGTTGATTATGTGAGATTCGAGCTTGATTCAAGAGGATTTATGGGAATAGAACATATGTTATATTTTCCATAATTGAAATTAAATTTACTCTCCATATCAACTTTTGAAGATGAAGGATATGTAGTTCTATTCAAGGATGGACAAGTACTAGTGTAATCAAAGTAAGCCACTCAACACACATCAATGGTGTTTTGTGTTATAAAGGAGATATTATATAGGTTACTTGGATGGCCTATAATTGGATCCAATGGTTTCTTGGATGGCTTATAATTGGATCCAATGGTTTCTTGGATTCAGTGTTAGATTCAATGTCATATTCAATGTCAGATTCAGATTCATCGTCAGAGGCATTGTTAGAGACAGGAAGTTGTGAGACTCCTTCCATTACTATTGGAAGAATGAGTCCATGAAGAATCCACCTATCTCATCCCTATATAGGTATCAAGAAAATATTTTGTTTTGGAAAATAGTTTGTAAATATGTACATTTGTAAATAGTATGATAGCATGCATATGGAAATTCCTTCTAAGTTTTATTTCCATTGTTGTATTAGAGGGTTTTATTAGCCACTCTTAAATAATTTCAAGAGTGGGAGGAATATTGTGGGGATTTCTAAATCCTTAGGCTTTATTTTCCGCTCTTGGGGAATTTCGAGAGTGAGAGGAATATTGTAGGGATTTCTAAAGCCTTAGGCTTTATTAGCCACTCTTGGGGAATTTCAAGAGTGAGAGGGATATTGTAGGGATTTATAAATCCTTTCGACATAAGTGTAGGAAATCGTTATAATATTGTCTTACTATCAGATAATGAACTACATATGGATCAAATTTCTTATGTAATAACATTCTTATTCTAAAGTACAAAGGTGAAAGAACATAAGAATGCAGGAATTTGACATGTAGATCAAGAGCAGGAAGAGAAACATAATTATGTAAGTCTTCCTATAGCTCATAAAGAAAAAGTATTATTTGTAAAGATACAAGGTAGAGTACTTGTGAAATAAGTATGCCATACAAGATGTAGTCTTTATTCTATAAACATCTCCAAGATTTTATGCCATGTTCATGTAACATGTATACCTTGTACATAAGCAAGTCAAACGGTACAAATATTTTTGGAAAACATGTTTGGATTTTGCTATCGGGGCAGGAGAGAGGAAATGAGTAGCAATTTTATTCAGAGACTCCTACAAATACATCAAAGAAGTACAAGAATAGTTAATCCAAATGGGCAAGGAAAATACCAACATTTAACTTAGCGTCATAATTGTCGAGATGGACTATCTTTAGGAAGAGAAGAGATGGGAGAGAGTATTGACTTCAAAATTCAGATTTGGATATTGCGGAGTGGAGAGTCAGTGAGAAGAATTATATAATGGAGGAATAAATGAGCCATAAACTAGAGATAGAGTTATATCTAGTAACTAGAGACAATAGCTATGAGCCAAAGCTAGAGTCAGAGTTATTGCCAAGACCCATAGTCAAATCCATGTTCCAAAGAATCAAACAGAAGTGCATTGATCTAGATTAGTTTCCTTGAGATTTTGGAGGTTCAAGAAGGAGATAAAATTCATATCCAAGATAAAAAACAAAAATGATCAAGTCCAAGATGGATATCAGTAAAGAGCATTTCAGTAAGGTGGAAGAGTGAGAAATTCTTATCATCACTAATTTGTTGAATAATCTGTGAAGAGTAATTCACTAAGGTGGAAGACTGGAGAAAGATTTATCATCACTAAGTTGTTGAATAATCCATACTTTTGGAGGACCAAAGGTTCTTCAATGGGAAGGTGTGATCCAGGAGGATTGAGAATGCTCAAAAATCGATTATCTCAAATTCTCTTGAAAATTACTTCATTGCATAGAGCTCGAAGAGATATTTCCAATGACGTGTGAATTGCCTCAAACCGACGTCATATGAGAAATTTATGTCCTTTCAAAGTTTCATCAAAAAAATGGAAAAATGATGACATGGGTAGTCCGTACAGATGATGTCAACATGATGATGTGGTAGTATGGTATAATAACATGTAGCATCAGTACAATTGAGTTGTATGGATCAGAGAATGACATGTATCATTCTATACAGTCGACCTGGTAGGATGTCGTTAGTAACCGTACAACAAGTGGTAAGCTCAAAGAATGACACATGGGAAGATGATGTCAGCATGATGACATGACAACACCAGAGGCTACCACATGTCACCTAGATTTGGAACATTTGGAAAGTGCCATGTGTCATCCATACGGATGACGTGGAAGACCGTACGATCCATGTGGCACCTCTAGAAAGGTGACACGTGGCCTACCGTACAATGATGTGGCGAAAAGGTGGTAGGTACATCAACAACACAATTAGTAGTGATGTGGCAGGGTCGTATGTTAGGTGGAAAAAGGGGTCCAATGATAGACTACTACGAGGGCCAATCAAATGGCACCACGTGGCACCTTCGAGAAGCCCAAGTTGGGCTAAGGATCAAAATCATTGGGCTCCATGGGTTTTGAACCCCTGAACTCCAATAAAATCGACAGAGAATATTCCACATGTACCAATGACTTAACATAATCTTCCTAACCATTATTCCAATGGATTGATTTGTTATAACAAACAAATAAATAATATTAAAAATTTGGTTATTCGACCCGTGTATATAGGGGGTCGGGTGGTCCGACCTAGCCTATTTAATGGGAAGGTAAACCAATGTATGGGAGATGTAATTACATGCAAGGTACAGTACAAAACAATAAAATTCATTGGGATGTGTGTCAATAGGTGCACCCATGATGGTCTTGTTTTGTGTTCCATTAAGCCCTATGTCTTAACATAGTCATGTCTATACTCATTCTTCTTAGTTTTTCAAGAGGAGGATGATGGTGATGTTTTTTTTGTGCTGAGATGTTTTTTATGAAAGTACTAGTCCATATTTTCTTGTATGAGAGATTTAGTGCATTGTTTTGCGTGAAGAAGGAGGTCATTTTGAACCTGTTCAGAACATGGTCGATTTTATACTCAATTTTCTCATAATTTCAAGAGGAATTCAATAATAACCTCTATTTATGGAGTTGAGAAGTAGAATTGAATAGTGAATTAAAATTTGGCATTTGTAAATCCGGTTTATTGTAATTTTGGAATTTTGAGATTAATGACGAGTGGCCTCACTGTTGTAAAGGGACCCGGAGATGTAGCCCAAGAGGGGTGAACTCCATCATCAAATATTGTATTCCTAGCTCTTTTATTTTTTGTTGTGTTATCTCTCATTATTCTACAAGATAATCATCATGTTATGAAGTTTTGGTTAAGTAAGAAGATTCACATGTGTTATGCAAATCTATCAAAGACAATCAAAATAATATTATGAACCAGGTTAGATGTTGATGTGTGTTTAAAGAATTATTTAACATCTGAGGATTTTCGGAACACTCAGTGGCAGTAAGAGCTTGTGGAGGGTCCACAAACTAAGATCTAGTTCTATGTGGATCAACATGATCACTCACTAGATCACATGTTTCCTGAGGAGTCTGGTGTACACATTGTGGTAGATGTTATGGACCAAGAAATTGTTGGATTTGTTGATTAGAAATATCAAATATATCAAATTCATATGTCTGATCAGAACAAGTCTCATGAAGTTCTGGAGCTAGTGACGGTGGATATGGAGGTTTGGACCACTCTGCAAGTACCTGTGAAGGACCCTCTTCAAAATTAACACTCCTCTAAATGAATATTGTATCTAAAGTAGTATATACAACCTAGACTCTTCATTAGAATTTTTTTTATCATAGATACGTAATCAGATTTATGATTAAAGTGAGAGAAGGTGTACAACTTGGAATTGTGATTAACCTCATCAACAAAAAAATTTGAACCAGCTGACAAGTCGAAAATAATAACTGCATCTAGAGTGAACTCCACCCTCTTCCTTGAACCCGAATGAGTGATTTGATATATGGAGAGGAGATTTGAAAGATTGATAATATGAAGGACATCCTAAAATCATCCATTGTCTACATCAACTCTACCCCTACCGCAAAACTCAACAAGAGAATCATCTCCCATGAATATCGATGGTCCGAAATAAGTCTCCAAGTATGAGAAAATTATATCTAATGAGGCCATGTCTTGGGTATCCCCTAAATCAAGCACCCAAGCATTAGGAGAAGATGAAATAGCAAGTAATGCATGAGAATTACCTATTTCCAATGATGGTTTGTTTGATGGCTTCTTCCTTTCATTATACGGAATACAATCCTCAAGGTGATTTTCCTCAAATGAGTGTTCCATGATATCTATGGTATTTTTCATGCAAGAGCTCTCAAGATGGAACCCCCTCTTACAATAGGAACACTTGGTCTTCTCCTTCTTTCTCTTTGATTCCTTGGAACTCGAATTCTCATCGGTGGACTTTTGTTTACCTTCCTTCTTGTTCTCTTGGTCCTTCTTACCCTTGTTCTTCTTTTTATTCTTCTTTGAACTTCCTTGAGTTGTAAGAACATGGGGATTTGAACTCTTGAGTGCACCTATCTAGATGACCTTTGTTTGCTCATGGATAAGTGACTCTATGAAATCATCTAGGGATGGAATATTCCATGTATACCCCATATCTAAATTGGTAGTATGAAAATAATAACTGTAGACAAAATACTATGGTCCTAGCTTGGATAGAATTGAAAATATTAACTTTTCATCTTTCTTGTCAATTCCACAAGCCCTAACATGTGAAAGAAAAGTTTTAAAATTACACAAGTACTCTTGTACGGTCTCAAAATCACTTTTATTCAATGCATGTAGATCATTCTCCAACTGATGACCTCTCAGGTTGTCTTGATTTCCTTGCAAATCCTTCAACTTTTTCCAAACATCATTAGGAGTCTTGCAAGTATCGACATGGAAGATGAGATCCAAAGAGATTATCAAGCACAATATCTCATAGGCTTCATCCATTATGTTGAATTATTTTTATTTCTCTATGGCTGAAGTAGTCTTGACCTTAGTCCCCATTGTGACCCTATACAAACCCTTTCTATGTAGTAGAAGCTCTATCTTGGGCTTCCACTCAAAGTAGTTTAAGGGTTTCAAGATCACTGGAGAATATGGTTGATCCATAGTTCTCTATGGGTTGTCCAACATTATCTATAAACATGCAATAAAAATGAATACTCTCTCACAATAATAGCTTTGATACCATGTAGGATTAAACCACACTCCAAGATCTAATTGTGAGTAGGAAATACTAGTTAATTGCAAAATAAAGAGAGGAGAGAGAAAAAAATAATCAATATTCACATATAAGAGACTAAGGAACCAACTCAAATCACACTATTAATTCTTGATCATGAGTATAATATATAGAACTCTCCACAAGAGGAGTAATGTGAACTAGGTTGGGGTTTCCATGTGCATGCTCAAGTATAAAAGAAACCACTCCTACTAGCAATAGTTAACTAAATTCAAAAGTTGCTAATAATAAGGAAAGGTCAAAAATAAGGTGTGAACTCAAGTGAGTGTTGATATTATGGTAGTTGCGGAAGGTATTAACCTCTGCGTGTAACCATGACAAGATTAGAATATTCCAGGAAGCAAGAAGAAACCCTAAAGCATTGGAAATAACCCTAGAAGACAAGTTGACTAAAGGAAATATTTAATATTAAGTTTTTAGCCTCCAGAATGAGAAGTCGGCCCAGAAAGCTAAGGAGAAGCAGTATAAATAAAGGATTCCAAAGATCATTTGGACACACATAGCTCGCAACTGCAGAAATTTAGTTGTGCGAAAGTCTAGAGAGTAGTTGCAGTTGGAGCTACTACAAATTGTATTTTCAGTTTTAGTATTGGACTCTCTCTTGGTTATGATTTGGACTTTATTCTTGGTATTCTAACTCTGGAGAGTGATACACTACCTTTATTGGCTATTAGGCCTAGGGTTTTCTTCCAGAATTGTTCTCTGTCAAGGTTAAGGTGCTCGAGGGTGGCTTCGGCCTATGGTTGGGTGACAATATTGCTATATTGTCTATGGTTAAACGAGCACACCTATTATTTCTAACAGGTTATGGGCCCACACTATCTTCATAAAGTATAACTGTTGGAAGATAGATTGGGAAGATTTTCTCAGTTACAGTTGCAGTTGCAGTGAAATTTTTTGTTGCAGCAACGAAACTCTAACCCTCTTGTTGAGGCACCTTAAGTGAAGATATTGACCTAATTTCTAAATATCCTAGTGTGCCCTAATCTATCACACCTCCTAGTACTCTCAACAAGCTAATACGTCAAGTTTGAGTTTTTGGTCAAAGTCAAAGGTTGAACAAGTCAAAATCAAAGGTTGACCAAGTCAAAGCAGTCATGACTTACTCTATGAAGTCAGAAAACAAGTTATGAGGGGCTTCTAAATTCAGAGCATGGAAGAAAATGATTGATCTCATCCTTGCCAAGAATAAAGCGTTGGATATCGTGAAAGGAAAGATCATGGAACCACAGTTTCAAGAAGGAAAAGAGAAGGAACCTCAGAATGTTGCACTTATGGAGAATTTCAAAGACAATGACATCAATTCCATGAATATCATAGTGGAATATGTAAAATACCACTTGATACCCTACATATCTCATCTTGACTCATCTAAGAAGATGTACAATTCCCTAACTAGCATCTTCTCAGTCAGAGACATTGGAAAAGTAATGAGTCTGAAGAATGAGCTATGTGACATGAAAATGAATGATGATGACAACATAAAATCATACCTTGTGAGAACCTCTCAGTTAAGATATCAACTAAAATTTATTGAAGAAATCATTTCAGAGTATGAACTAGTAAATATAGTACTCAATGGTCTTCCCAAAACTTGGGATGCATTTTTCGCAAGCATGAACACAAGAAATGAGTATCCCACATTTGAAGAACTTTGGACTTGTTGTGGACAAGAAGAATCAAGGATTAACACAAAAGAGAAATCCCAAAAGAGATATGATGATCAAGCTTTCAGAACAAAGTTCAAGAATTTCAGGAATAAGAAGAAGTTTGGCTCAAGGAAGAAACCAAATCAAGAAAAGGATATGTCAAAGATAAAATGCTTCAACTATCAAAAATATGGTCACTACAAGAACCAGTGTCACGAGTTAAAGAAAAGGAAGGAAACAGACGAAGCAACATTTGCCGAAGAAAGGTAACCCTCAAAGAAAGTCAAGTAGGATAAAACAAACTTCTTCTTCTACGTCAAGGTAACAATATTCTTCAAATCTCTTGTATATATCATGTTTACACAGTTCTTGTACATATCATGTATATCTATTTCTTAGAAGAAAATATGTTCAAGGGAAACAATACCTATAGAAGAATAAAAGGATAAGGATTGATATTACGATGACTATAAGTCAAGCAATCCACATGAAAAGATGAAGTATGTTGACAATATTTGGTAACAATTCCTGTGGAAGCTATTATATAAGTAACAACTTCCAGATAAGCCGAAATTAGAATCAAACCTAAAGAGACCCAGAAGAAGTCAAAACAGAGGAAATTAGAAAAATACTTGTGACACGTTGCAAAAGGCAATAAGAATGCAGACGAAAGTGTGGACTATCTTAGATGGAGGGAGATGATTACATAATTCCAAAAGAAGAGCATGCATTCATGCATGAAGCAAGGATTAGGAGGGAGATAATCTTAAATAATATGATCCATTGAGGATTATGAAGTATCTATCCATGTTCCCATTGAAAGTAGCAGCCATGAAAAGCAACATGTGTTTAGTTTGACTTTAGAAGAAGTCTTCTTCGAAAATAAGCCTTAAAGTATCCTTGGTTTTCCATATTCATCCATGATCCAATGATGAAAGGAAGAAGTTGGAATCTTGAGGGCATGGAATCTATAGAAGACTCCATGGATCCAAAAGATAAATAGAAACATGAGGAAGAACATGAAGATTCCAAGAAAGAAAGAAAACGCCAGAACAACCAGTTATTATACTGAGAATCACAAAAGACTACCATCTTTGTTTGAACTCACTAAGAAGAAATCGAATAGAAGAAATGGAAGTTGTGATAAATAACAGTGTGAAAAATAATTATGAATGGAAGCATTGCAAGATTCAAAGGTTCTTCCAGGAGGACGGAGAAGACTATGACAACAGCTTGTTCTAGATATACCTCTTGTAGTATCCATGGATTGGAATTTACATGTAAAAGAATTTTCTTCCCAATAAAGCAAGTGAGAAAGAAGATTATACCAGAAAGAGACCCATGTATGAAAATATAAGAAGACCTTGTATGGATTAAAACAACTTGATGCAAAGTATCTCATATACAACAGAAGCGTGGTGAAAACTTTCTATGAAATAGATAGTGTATCAGAATAGTTACTCAGAAGTCTGGGATGATGGATTTCTAATCCATGGAAAACTCTCATAATGACAGAAGAAGTGATACTTGGACATGTTTCAGTTTGAGAATTTCCATGATGTCATGATCTAGAAGGAAACAGAAGTGTTGAATTCGACCATGATATATTGTAATTATCAGAGCTATATGAAGACTTTAGAGAAAACCAATGTTCCATGATAGACCGAAGTACATTGAGATCAAGCATTACATTCTTCGTGATGAAGTCTAGAAAAGTGAAGTGGATCTCCAATATATATCCATAGATGAGTAGATAGCAGATACTTTGGTAAACCCTCTATCCAAGATGAAAAAGTTTGTGTACTTAAGAAACAAGTTGGGGCTCATGGAGATGACTTCCTTATTGAAAAAGGAAAATATTACTCCCAAGTTGGGAGGGAGCACTGATGTGTTATTGATTTATGGACAGCCATTTTTCAGTTCAAAAAATGTTCCAGGATGAGAAGTTCCTTTATAGTTCGGAAAGTGGTTTGAGATTTCTAACGAACAGGAATTTTCCAGTTTAGAAAATGGTCCAGATCTGACAGTCATTTTTGTAATGAAAATGGTTCGATAGATTGTTTATGTACCATAGAAAATGACTTCCCTTGTGGCCAGTGTGGGGGGATGTTCTAGGAGAGTCATTTTTCTTGGAAGTCACTATGAGTAGTGATCAAGTAGAATGGTCTGCCTTGTTGGGAAATCATTCTTTCGAAGTTCACATTTGTGAGCAGTTTTGAGGAATGGTTTGTTTTGGAGGTTGGTGCAGGATAGTGATTTCCATTAGGAAATGGTCGAGACAGTCATTCCCTATGGAAGACTCATTCTATCCAAGTTTCACTATTATTAGTGTCGGGGGAATGGCCAAGTTAGGTGAATGGTCCAGGTTCAACAATCAGGGACATGCATTCCCCAGAGAAGACTCATTCTCTCCAGGTTTTACTATGACTAGTGCCAGAGGAATGGCCCAGTTAGGTGAATGTTCCAGGCTCATAAATCAGGGACGGTTATTCTTCTATGCCTGAGAACAATACTCCAGATAGCCAATAGATGATGTTTTAAATTCTGAGGGCATATGCTCTTCCAGATCTCACAGATGTGAGTGGAAGAATGGCCCAGATGACTCAGTTTATATCATGATACTATTTTGTGCAGGTTGATATTAGATGATATGATTGCTATGGAGGTTGTATGTCTCTGTACAGTAGATGTATGTTATTGTGGTGGATGTGTTCCACTGGTTGTGACTATGTGTCGCTGATTAAGTATATGTGTGCTACTTGGTGTGGTTTTGCACCACTTGATAGTAGTTGTGTACTACTATGGATAGATATAGTTGTGTTCTATTGAATGGAATTGTTATGGTTTCCATATAGACTATCAGTGGTGTTGAAAATGATTATCATCTATATGGATAGTCAGTGTGTTGATGGACAAACATTCTCCAGACGGAAAATGGTCCAGGACATTTATTCGTCTAGGATGTATGTCTCGATTAGAAGAATATTCTGTGTATCCCATGGCATGGCTTCCAACATATGTTGGAATAACTATTCTTCTAGGACATATGTCTGGATTAGAAGAATGGTTCTTGTATCACTCTGTGGAGTGAATGACGTATTCAACATCATGGTTGATTAGTTAGATAGAGTATGGCTTCGAGAGATGATGCAGTTGATGCTATCAGATGATATTGATAGTGATTATGGTGCTCGTGATCTAGTCATGAGATAGCATGTATGGCTATGATGATTCTATTGGTTGAATGGTATTTTTGTGCTCAAGACCATTTCCTTCAATACCTCCGTAGCTAGGAGGGAGTGTTGATATTATAGTATCTGCGAGAGGTATTAACCTCCACGTTTAACCCTGACAAGAATAGAATATTCCATGAAGCAAGAAGAAACCCTAAAGCATTGGAAATAACCCTAGAAGACAAGTCAGCTAAAGGAAATATTTAATATTGAGTTTTTAGCCTCCATAATGAGAAGTCGGCCCAAACAACTAAGGAGTAGCAGTATAAATACAGGATGCCAAAGCTCATTTGGATACACACAACTCGAAACTGCAGAAATTCAAAAAGTTGTGCGCAAGTCTGGAGAGTAGTTGCAATTGTAGCTACTGCAACTTGTATTTTTGGTTTCGGTCTTGGACCCTCTCTTGGTTATGGTTTGGACTTTCTGCTTGGTATGCTAACTCTGGAGAGTGATATGCTACCTTGATTGGCTATTAGGCCTAATTTTTTCTTCCGGGATTATTCTTTGTCAAGGTTAAGGTTCTCGAGGGTGGCTTCGGCCTATGGTTGGGTGACAATATTTCCATATTGTCTATGGTTAAACAAGCACACATATTATTTCTAACAGTGAGAACTCTCCATGAAGTCAAAATTCATTCCATATAATAGAAAAACTTTCCTAGAATAACACTAGAGTCCAAAAATGAAGCTAATGTAAAAACGAAGCTAATGTACTAATTGAGAGAGAATTTCATAAATACAGAAAGTCACCAAAAATAGAAAAGAGGTTAATCCAAGAATAAGATGGGTAATGCACACTACCTGAGGGGAATAATATTCTCATTCGAGTGCACTTTCTAGCCATGAAATAGGAATCGTCTCCTAAAATCAAGGAATGAAACATTCTTCCTCCTAGAAAATAGGAATTTACCTAATGGTGGTTTATGAGCCCATGGTTTTGGAAATCCATGGCATTTTCCCATGGTATTACATATAGGAAGCCACTTGATAAAAAATACATGCTATAAATATACATGGTATAGAAAGCAATCCTCTTGAGAAAGTGGAAAAATGGAAAAATGAGTATCTCACTCAGTATGTAGTTGAACATGTACCCCAGCAGATAAATTCTACCTCTAGAGTAAAAAATCTAAGAAACTAGTGACCAAAACATTCATAAAATCAAGAAAGACGAATATTTTCAACATCTTCAGGAACCTATTGGTGGGCGACTTGAAGCTCTTCAAAGTCTAGTCCTGACATTTTCTTAGCAGCAATGAACCTTTGTTATCAACCTCTTTGATCTGCATGTTCATTTCATCCAGTTATAGAAAGATCTCATTATAGGAGTTGTTCCTTTCCAATAGAACCTTTCCCATGATAATTTTCATCTACTAGTAAAGGTCCACAGTTTTATGATACTAGGTACTAGTTTCTGAAACCCATGGATGAATTTATGCCTCCACATCCTCGCCCTGGACAACGTGTCTATCCAAGTGTGCCTCTACTTCATCAAGATCTATCTTAGCCTGTATATCTGGTGGGGTTTGAGACCAAAAAACACTTGCAGACTCCTCTACTCCTTCTTGAGCCCTTGTGACCAGAAGTTGCACTTTCTATCTTCGTCCTATGCAACTAGGGTAACCTCTAGCCATGTTAACGCTATAAAGAAACATAAGGAGCCATAGGTCCCTCATACCTTCAAGAGTCACCTCCAGCTTCAACAAACACTCAGAAGGGTCGAATTTGTCCCCTGAAGGAAACCTACAATGGACATGAAAACCAATGTAGAAACCCCATTTTTTTATCCCATAAATTTGCATAGTATTCATTTCCAAATTCGGTATCTGTAGCATCCAAAACATCCTATGTACCAGGAATGTTACTATCGCAGTAATGGATCAATCTCCCACATCCCTCACACCTTCTGTGATTAAACCCTACATCCTACGATGGATATGAGAGCGATCTAGGTGTAGCCTCGAGGTCTTGATGGAGGACGACCTCATAAATGTCGTGTACAACTATTTGATACCACTAATCGTGTCCTTATCACCCCATTCACATAAATTGTTTTATAGTTAAATGTTTAATACGTTTGAAGTTAAAATAAAATTATACTCATAATAATTATAAGTTAAATTTTATTAATAATAATAAATTATATTTTAAACTTTTTAATCATTAAATATTTAATAAATTTATAGTTAAAATAAATTATTATTGTGTATGTTTTCACAATTAATCATTATTATTATTAAATTAAAATGAGTAAATAACAACTACATTATTTTAAATTTAACATTAAACTTTAACTGTATATAAAATAATTAATTGTTATTATTATTAAATTAAATTTTTAAATAAAGAGAATAAAAAACAACTACATTATTTTAAATTTAACATTAAAATTTAACTCTATATAAAATAATTTTGTATAAACATTTTATTATATTAAAATAGTCATAATCAACATATACATATATATATTGGTTATGATTTTCTTAATATAATAAAATGTTTTTATAATTATTAATTTTGAAATATAATTTTTTTAATTAATTTATGATTATTATATAATATTAGTACAATATATTTTATATTTTATGTTTTATGTTGTTTGCATTTTTTTTTGGAGATAAGTTGTGTATAAAATTTTAAAACATTCAATGTTAATAGATTTTGTAGCTTTTATGTTATATTGTTTGTGTTTTATTATTTTAATCATTTTTCACAATGAATTGTAATTCTTTCTTTTTTCCACATGATTAACTTTAATTTTTAACCCTAAAAATATTCACTTAAACACTCTTTCCTATTATTATTTCATCTTTATTTGTCCCTAATAATTGTACAAATAATAAATTAGTTTAAAAAATTATATTTAAAAAAAAACATTTTATTATATTAAAAAAATCTTTTATGATTATTTTAGTATAATAAAACGTTTATATAAATACAAACATTTTATAACCTATAATCTCAAAATTAAAAGAAATATGCCATATCCCATCCTCCTCTTAGAAACAAGCATCTCCCCCATTGAGAATATGGCTATGACTAGATACCTAATGTATATGAACAAGTTAAACAACATGGAAGACGAGAGGCTTCCTAAAATTGTTTTAAAATCGAGTCATAACCACCATCGAATCAAGCGAGGATGGCATAAAGATTTCTAGTCTTGGCTAAACTATTAGGGAATCATGGAAGACATTGTTTTGCAGAATAAAGATACTATTAAAAAAAATGTCAAATCAAAATTTAAGGAGAAAATGTGGTGTAA